>APFE030460250.1:642-24165 GCA_000404065.3 Pinus taeda
GAATTCTAAATCACAGGAAAAATAAAAATGCGAGAGCATAACACATAAAACACATATACACAGATATTTCCCACTGGATCTCAAAACCGAGACTACCACCTTGATTTTTCATTATATTCTTTCAATGTTACAATACATATTTATACATGCCGAAGCATCCAATACCATGGACTGAAAAACCATCGATCTAATACCATGGACCAAAAACCATTGCGTCCAAAAAACATGTGCGAAAATCATGCACAAAACCATAGGTGGGTCTGCCCAACCTAACATAGGGTCCAAAACCAAAATTTTCAGGGGCGCTGCCCCGGACCCCATAAAGTTACGGGTACCCCTCAGACCCCCTGTTAACTATGTGGAAATAATATAACACAACCCAACAAAGTGGAAGCCTAATCCTAGCTTAAGTGATGATTTTGCTAAATTCTGGCTCAAAACAGGTTGCTACAAGATTTCCTACAGGAAAACTACAAGATGTCTTAGTTCTCCTACAAGATCCCCTGTTTTACTACAGGAAACAAGCTGAAAGCTTAGGAAGTGGTTTATAAGGTGGAATGAAGCGTGGGAAAGGTAGATAATGGGAAAATAAGGCATGGAGGGGGTGAACACTATCTAGAGCTCAATCAAGTGCTTTAATATGGTTGGATTTGCTTAATGGAAATGGCAGTTTTTGCTTATAAAACAAGAATTTGGATTGAGATTTTAGTGGATTTTGGTAACATGGGTGGATAAGGCTTGGATGAGGAAAATGATATGATATCTCTCTGCAATGTAGAAGCTCCTGCAACAACGCACATTATTTTCTGCATCTATGCACAAATTCATCTATACATGGGAAATATTTATTAAATGGAAGAAAATAGAGTTATTACCATCTAATGGCTAAGTTCATGAAAGGAAGTGCTTTGAAACCAATGAAAAACTTAAGGGATAAAAAATGTCAATTATAACTCATCCTAAGAAACTTAAAGACAATGACGTACTCATCAAGAAACCCTAGATTATGCAGCAAAGCAAGAACTCTGTTTTTGGGTTGTATAAAAGTGTCCCTCAAGTCATGATCCCAAAAGAGAGAGATGAGGTGAAAACCACTATCCCCAACTTTTCTGAAATGTATTTTGTCATTATGATACCATTGTTCTAACTATCCACAAATGGAAGCAAACTAATTAATCATACCAATACTTGCAAATTGGCAACACAAAAATCAGTTCAACAACTAACAATGAATGTAATCTAATCATTCATATACAAAAAGAGGAACCTCTGCTGCTAGGGTTGGGCCCTAACCCAAGAGTTTCAACCCTGTAAGTTAACTCAGTGCTGGATCAGGGGAATTCTTCTCATTTTCATTAAAATACCAAAAATACATAAGAGTGATTAGTCACAATGTCTCAACTCGAAAATGCCTCTTGGATACAATAAACAAAAGTCAAATCCTAATGAGGCTCTAGGCCTTCTTAGTTATACAACTGAAGTTACCAACAAATTCCTTAAATTTAGGGAGGCTTGGCTCCCAAACTCGAGATCAACTGGTTTTCAACTATCACTGGCTTGGCTGCTAATGATCTTAATGGCTCGACTACTTGTAACTTTGAGATGATGAGATTTGATGGAGGAATATTCGAGTGGGTGAGGAGTTAAGGAGGGAGATCCCATCTCCTAAAATAACTCTTGTTTGTCTCCTTGGAGTTCCTGCACTTTAATTAGCCAAAAAATTCTCCAAAACCTGCAACCAATGCACATTAGACCACAAGACATGACATCTCATCTTTACCCTTCTCATTAAGAAAAACATAACATAACATGTAAAGAATCATGAGAAAAGTTGATTTCAATAAGATGGAGAGTTGCATTAAGGTCCATATAATTTACCCATTGACGAGCCTCATCATCACCCCCCTAATGAAAGCATTGCTCATCCTCTAAGCAACTAAATTTATGTCCATGTCTTTCATTGCTTTGGTGGCCTCCCTGACATCTGAGGCCTCTACTATAGTCTCCTCCTCTTGTGGATAAAATCCTGCATGCTTGTCTATTTCCTCCCACTTCTTTCTTTCTTCTTCTTCCTTTCTCCTTTCTAACATACCCAAGAGCAATGGTGGACTGAGTTTCAAGCCAATCCAATTGACTTTGAGTCTCTGCAATGCTTTCTTATACATTGGGGTCCTTTCTAGTGCATCCCTCTTTTTGTCAGGAGAATGATACTCCTTGATCTTTAGGCTACAGGGCAAGGTGTTCCATCTCCTTTGACATGATTTCTAGCTTTCATCCCCTAGCAATCTCCAAGTGTCCTCAAAATGAGTGACTGCTTGCTCTTGTGTAGCTAGGTATCTTGGTGCAAGCTGGAGATCATTGGCAATGAGGTTGTGGGTGCTAATGATAGCCATTGAGTTGGATTGTTCTGATATGATGAAAAGAGGTTATATTTCTTCTCTTGCTAATACCCTTTTTACTTCTATAGCCTTGGCCTCCTCATGATTCGTCCATGATGCAAAGGCCATCAGTTGTAAGTCTCCTAGCTTTGGATTAGGGTCCCACACATTCAAATCTGTTAGGGACAAGTTATGTAGGTAGAATTCATATATCTTGGCCCTGTCCTCCAGTGTTCTTTGGTCACAGAGGTCAATGAACTTCCTATAGTCTTGGAAAGGCATAATTCCTCTTTGTGCAAGGGTTTTTGTCTAAAACTACAACCATTGTTCTTTGAGGTATAAGGCATATGATTTTGTTGGCATCCTGCATTGGAGTGCCTCCATGGAGATACTTGCCATAGTTACCAATTGGATCTCCTTCTCATGTAGTTTCCTCCTTAGCCATGTGAGAGCCTCTAGTTGAGATTTCATCACTCTTTCCCTGTCTCTTATTCTTCTCAACTCTCTGCCCATTTCTAGCAACGTTTCTTCCATATGGCCGACATCCTCTACACTTTTTGATTTAGCAAATTGCATCCAACAATGTGTCCTTTCTCTCTCCTTTTCAAGCTCAAAGAATAGAGGGATGGAAAATTTTTGTGGTATTACTCTGCCTCCCTTAATGAATTTGTAATAGGAGTTTAGGTTTTGCTGTGGGCTAGGTTCCTTCAGCTCCTGGGACTCTCCCTTTACCATTTATTGAGTATTTGCTGCCTCTTTTCCTTCCCTTTTCCCTTGTAGTCCTTCCTGTAGGCCTACAGGAAACACATAAATAAGATAAAATTTATCACTTATCACTTTGCTTCCTGTAGGCCTGTCTGTGTTACCTGTAGGAGGTCTTTTCCTTTTTGAAAAGGGGTCAAAGGTTTTTTAACTTGTTTTTCCAAGGTTGACCTGGTGACAAGCCTTCTAACATAGGTGATTGGTGACCTTGGGGAAGCTTGTTGGGATGTGCTTTCTTCACCTCTCTTTCCTAGAGGGACTAACTTCTCTTGTTCTTTTAGTGATTCCTCTATGATAATGGGAATGTTGGTAGGGGTTTGACATCTCCCTTGTTTTATCCTAGTGCTATTTCTTGTGCTGAAGTATAGGGGAGTCTGCCTCTGCCTATTTCCTCTTGATTTCATAAGTTTACTTAGAGCAGTTAAGGCAGTTTCTACCTACTTTTCTGTAGGCTCCAGAGACACCCTTGGAGATTCTTCTTCTTCCTTGCTCTGTATTTCAGGACTTGGTTCATCCATTTGTGCTTCATCCTTTGTCTCATCTATTTCTGATTCCTCTTCTTCAGGTTCTTCTTCTTCTTCTTCAGGCTCTTCTCCCTCTTCTTTCATCACTAGAAGTAGGGTCTCTTTCATACTCAATGACTTGAATTTCATCTTCTTCATTCATGTCTGCAAATGTTGACCACATAATAGGGATTCTCAAGTTGTTTAGGGCATCTTCTAGTATGAGTTTGATTAATCCATGATGTGCCAACTGCTAATGCTTTCCTTCCTATACTTTGATGCTCATGTCTATCATTTATTGTAACAAAAAGTAAGGCACACTAGTACATTCATTGTAACATGTGTATCATGTCTATCAACTCATGGAGGAGTCTAAACTGGTGCTCATAAACTATACTGAGTCTACCCTCACAAGAAATATACTTGATGATGTGATAACTTACTTCATTCCAAGGATATGGAATGCTTTCCCTTCTAATCCCATTTTGTCCTCAATTGGTTCTTCTCCTTCCAAGAAAAATTTCTTCTTGGCAAGAGTGTTGCTAGTTTTGTCCTCTTTTCTCCATTGCAACCCTAGAGGAAGTGTAGTGATCCTAATAATGCTTTTAGGGGAAATTGTTACTAAAAAACCCCTCATAACAGCAGTGGCACTAGCTCTGGATAGAGGTATGAGTGATATTTCAAGTTACCTAGCTATATCATCATCATATCCCCTAAGTAGCTCGAAGAATCCCAACCATTGATGCCTTTTAAAGATTTCTACCATAGGAGGATGTTGGTGTATTCTGGTTGTTCTAGTGGGCTCCCTTTTGTTGAAACCCCCTGTCATATTTTCTCTCTGTCAATTTGTTTGTATGAGGTTTGGCGGTTATATCTTACGAGCTTCTCTAGGTGATAGGTGTTTAGAGTTTATTGTACACAATCTTCCACAAAATTCTGTCTATCTCTATGCACACTGTAAATACTTGATAGAATTGACAATTTCTTTCCTTTTCCTCTTTACAAATGAAATCATAGAGGATATGGCACCTACCTTTCTCTGCAATGCTTTGGTGATGAGAATTATTGAATTACTAGCCATAGACACCCACTTACAACATTTTTGATAATCCTCCCTATTTCCTGTATTCTTATAGGTGCTCACTGTTCCCTGTAGTTTCTCTATGTTTCCTATAGGTGGGCAGAGACTAACTTTTCCTTTCGATGGCTCCTCGATGTTATCCTAGCTCTCAAACTATTGAAATGAACAATACTCTGCATGAAAGTCAGGGAATATTTCTATTTATGGTTGATTTCGTTGATTGATGTGTTGGCTGGCCGAGTACATATTTCTCCTTTTGGACCATTGGTCCCACGACTAGTTAACATGCCACCCTTCCTTGTTATCCTCACCCACTTCTGTTCATCGTAACTTGACTGCCTTTCTGATTTATTCCCCTTGATGTGACCTTGCCACATGTCTGGTTGACTAACACTTTAATTTTTGTTATCAGACTGAAGGTGGCCAAGTTAATTGGCCACCCTCGCTTATAAAATCAACATTCTACATATTCCTACAATTTTAATCATATTCATTATTATGAGGGAGTATGGATGGGATGACATACATGTGGCTTCCTTTGCCTTGCTAATGCATGCTAGAGGGTGGTTCTGCTGTGCTGCTCATGACTTAGGTACATCTTCTCGACTATTTTTTTTTGTTGATTCCATTTTGATGATGGGTTGTCTTCTTGTTGATGTACAGTTGTTGTCTTCCTCTACTACTACTGAGATCTGGAGAAGTTTCATTGTGCCTACAGTTGTGCTTCTCCTCTTTCAATCATGGTGTTGAAGGTTAGGCTTGGAACCTATTGTTACTTGAAAATAGGCTGCTACAGGGTTTCCTGTAGTACTACTAGAGGAAATCTTGTAGCTGCCCCTTTTTTGAATTTTTGTGTCCTTTCTGTGCTTGGAGGGTGAATAGGTATTGGAATGAGTGGAAGGTGTGGCCATGGAGTGGTAGGTGAGGTAGGTTGTTGGTGCATGCCCCTTTGATGTTCTTTTCACTTTTTGTTTTCTTCATTTTTGTTTAATTTTTTCTAACTTTATTTTTTTTATGGACATAGGGGGTGACACGGTCATGAAGGGTGTTGGCTGGGATGTGGTGAAGTCATTGGCCTTGTTTTTTATTCCAAAACAGGCCTGCATCATAATTTCTCCATCTGAATCCCTTTCCTGTAGATTTTTAGGACTTCCTGTAGTACTACAGGAAACTCTTGTAGTAATTATAGGGAATCCTGTAGAAAGCACATAATTGCATGAAATTTGAATTTTTCTATTGCTAGAGATGAGTATGGATGAAGGAACATGGGGATTATGGGTTATGGCCTGCATCCTAAATTCATCTAACCCATTTAGCTGGAGCAATCTCTCTTGTTGTGCCCTTGTGACATCTAGATCCAATTGTGCTTTTGTCCTTACGGTGTTGTACTCAAATTCAATGGACAACAAAGCCTTCTTCCCATATACTAAATCATAGGGGGTGAAGCCAGTGGTGGTCGTCCAAGTTGTATTGTAGGGCCAAGTCGCCTCCTCTAGTATGTTTTCCCAATCCTTCTTGTTGCTGGTAACCACTTTGTTCAGAATGCTTTCCATTGCTCTGTTGGTGACTTCTACTTGTCCTTTAGCCTGAGGGTGGTAAGGAGTGGACTTTTTGTGCTTGATCTTATGCTGGATTTATATATTCTCAATCATGTGTGAGGTGAATTGACTGCCCTGATTAGTGACCATCTCTCTAGGGTATCCAAACTTGTAAAACACATTCTCCCTCAAGGACTCAACCACTTTCTCTTTTGTGGATACCTTGACAGCTTTGATTTTAGTTCACTTTGTTAAGTAGTCAGTGCACACAATGATGTACTTTTTCTATCTAGATGGAGGATCAATGGGCCCAATAAAATCCATGCCCCACTTATCAAATGGCTTGAAATTCACTTGAGGTCGCAAAGACATTTCATCTCTAGGAGTAGGTTTCCCCATCCTTTGGCACCGATCACATTGGGTGGTATACCTTCTTGCATCCTGGTGGAGAGTGGGTTAGTAATAACCAGCTTGTAGTACCTTGAATGCTGTCCTTCTGGCTGCAAAGTGACCTCCACAAGGCCCATCATGACAGGCCAGAAGGATATAAAAATCTTCCTACTCCCTGACACATATTCTTAGAATTTGATCTGGGCCCAACTTGAAGAGATTTCCCCCAGCCCAAGTGAATGGGGCACTTTTCCTTATAATTCTTCTCTTCTCCTTGGAGGACACATTTGGAGGGAACTGTGCAGCTACTAAGTAGTTGTCTATGTTAGCAAACCACAGGGAGAGAACTAAAATGGTGAATAAATTCTCATTTGGTAGTTGGTCATCAACCATTCCTTCCTCACCTACTGGCAAAGTCAATTTGGATAAAAAATCTACAACTACATTTTCTCTTCTAGTCTTATCAATTATAGTTAGATCAAATTGTTGTAACAAAAGTAACCATCTAATAATTAAAGCATTCACATAAGTTTTTTTCATCAAATATTTAATGGAAGCATGATCGGTATGTACAATGTCTAGTAACCAGTAATGTAATGTCTAAAGTTATTCCATGAATGGACAAAAACTAGGAGCTCTTTTTCAGTCACTGTGTAGTTTAACTCGGCTTTGGACATATTTTGCTGGTGAAGTAAATGGCATAAGGTCGCTTGTCATCTATCTAGCCCAAAGTTTCTCCTATGGCTTTGTGAGAGACATCAACATGTATGTGAAAAGGAAGAGCGCAATTTGGGCCTCGGAGAATAGGTGCAGTAATCAACTTGTCCTTTAGGGTTTCTAGGGCCTCTTGGCATCTTTCTGACCATAAAAATTCAAATTCCTTGGCCAATAGTCCAAACAAGGGAAAGGCTACCTTGCTAAAGTATTTTATGAATCTCCTATAGTATCCAGCTGAGCCTAAGAAAACTCTGACATCCCTCTGCTTCTGAGGAATAGGGACCCGCTTTATGATAGCTATCTTATTTGGGTCTACTTGCAGTCCTTCTTGGGATATTGAGTGACCTAGAATAGTCCCCGCAGTCATTAAGATTTCACAAATATCGGGACTAAGGGATAAGTTCATTTAAATGCATTTTTTTAACACCTTTCCCAAGTTAGAGAGAGCCTCTAGGAAATCGCACCCATAGGGGGTGAAATCATCCATATAAATTTCCATAGAATCATGAACTAGCTCTGCAAAGATGCTCAGGACTGCTCTCTGGAAAGTGGAAGGGGCATTGCATAAACCAAAAGGAAGGACCTTATAAGAAAAGGTACCCTAGGGACAGGTGAAGGTGGTTGTATCCTGGTCTTCTAGGCTGATCTGGATTTGATTGTAACCACTAAATCCATCCAGGAAAGAGAAGAAATTATTTCCTGCCAGACCATCTAGTACTTGGTCAATGAAGGGTAAATGGAAATGGTACTTTTTTGTGGCTTTGTTTAGCTCTTGGTAATCCACACAGATCCTCCACTTTCCATTTTTCATTGGAACCAGAACTAGAGGGGACACCCACTCACTATTTGAAATGGGGTAAATGAAACTTGCATCCAACAACTTCTATAGTTCTTCTTTGACTATATCCTTGAGGGTTGGGTTCATTTTCCTCTGAGGTTGGTGGATTGGCTTGTAACCTTCCTTGATGTAAATGTGGTGAGTACACACCGAAGGGTGTGCCCCCTTCATTTCCTTGTAACTCCAAGGAAAAGAATCCAAATTATTTCTTAGCATGTCACATAACTCCTCTTCTTGGTGTACAAAGAGAGGGGTTGATTTTCAATGCTCTTTCAGATCTGAATTCTATCATCTTGACATGAGTATGGCTTGACTCAACTAAGCATAGATCAATCCAAGGGTTGTCTTTGGCTTCCTTTACTAACCCCTCAAGAGACATGGTGTTGGGGGATTAATTAAGGAGGATTTACTCAAACAGGTCATCTTCATTAGGTTGCCCCCTCCTATAGTAGCATCTAGGGTATAGATTGGGGAAGAGTAGACTTTCATCTTCTTCCTCCTCTTCTAACCATAAAGGTAAGTCATTCTCTAGATATCATTGAGCAGGAGGGTACCATACCGATTGCTTAGACATAATGCCCATTTTTAATGGTCATGTTCCCAGCCCTGAAACTTATGTAAGCATCGAAAATGGCTAACCATGGCATCCCAAGGATGAGAGGATAACCGTTGAAATTGGTCTTAGGTTGGAGAATTAATAAGTTAGCAGGGTATTCTTAGGAATCAATGGAGACCATCACATCCTCAAAAATTCCCTCAAGAGCTACTGTGGATCTGTCCACAAGCTGCAAGACTGTCGTGGTCTTTCTTAATGATCCTGGGAGATTCACTTTAAGCATAGTCTCCTTAGTTATCACATTGATGGCAGCCCCAATATCGATCAAGGTATGGGGGAAAATGGTGCCATCGATGTGCACATCTACTATAGGACTTCTAGGATCTAGATACTTTGGGAAAATCACCCACCCCAACATTAAGTCAGACAACTATCCAATGACATTAATGGTAGGGGTGTCTTTCTTTCGGCTTCCTGAAAGTTTGAAACACTCCTTCTTGATTAAATTGTTGTGGATAGGGACATCTTTCATAGCTTGGAGAAGCGAGATTTTGACACAATTTTTTCAACTCACCCAAAAGTTCAGTCTCTTCTAGGGTGTGCTAGACATGATGGGTTAATCACTAAGGAAAAGGAGCTGGATTTGCTTGAGGGAAACTTTCCTATTTTCCTTTTCATGCCCCTCAGGTGGAGATGGAGGTTGGTTATCCGGAAGCACTCTTCCATACCTGAGGTTAATTTCATGAATTTTTACAACGTAGGTAGGGTAGGATGTTTCTCCACTGTAGACTTGTTGTGCAGGTCTGTTGTTCGTGTTCAGATTTGGTTGGGAAGGAATCTGAGGCTATTTAGGTGGATCAGGGTGCAGGAGTTGTGGTTGAGATGGAGTTAGAGGCAATAGAGCTGGAGCTTGGTTGTATGGGGGCCTCCACCCTTGGGATGGTGCATTTCACTAAGGTTGTGGAGGAGCATATGGTTGAAATGGTTGGTTGGAAGATTGGGAATGGTAATGAGGTGCAAAAGAACAGGGAGCGGGAGGTCACTAAGGGGGAATGGATGTATTTTGATTAGGATAGTAATATGAATAGTATACCCCTTGAATGCCTTGCTGGTACGGTCAAGGTCCTTGATGCCTCCTTTGATTGATGTAACAGAGTTGTTTAGTCACCCCTTCAGTTCTATGATACACAAATTTTAATCCAGGATGGGAAGGGCACTTGTTTGTGGAGTGGTTTTCCTCACAGACTGATAAAATTTCTGTGAGATTCAATGGACATTCATTTCTAGGGTGCCTCCTAGTGCATCTAGGGTAGAAGATAGCCAATGATCTCTCTTCTTCCTCCTGCTTCTTCTTGATCCGCATGGTGTCCATTTGCAGAGAAAGGGTATTCAAGATTTCACTCTTAAAATCTTCCAACATGTTCCCAATTTTACTTTTATGGATGTGCTGGAAGAGGATGAACTGGCCACAAATTGACTAGCCCTACCCTTCTTTCTAGCTTCCCTAGATTGATTCCTGAAAACTGTCTTGATATCATCATAGGGTAATTGGTAGATGTCCTCTCATGAGAACAAGTTTAAGGTTTTTAGGAGATCTTCCCTGATCCCCCTAAGAAGGACTAGCTTAAGCGATTTAGGATCAAGGGTGCACCTGGCCCTTTTGTAGCTGAGATGGAATATTACCTCATAATCTTCTAAAGATTCATCATGTCCCAAGGTCATTCCAAAAATTTCCTCTTTGGTATCTTTGGACCTGCAGCAGTCCCTATACTTATTTTTGAAGACTTGTATCTGAGCCCAAGTGGTGATACTATCCCCAAGTAGACCCATGAACCAACGAAAGGCTGGATCTTTGAGAGTGAATGGGAATAATTTCAACTTCTGATCATCAGAGGTGTAATCATAAGTTTTGCATATGACAATGAACTTGAACAAAAAAGTATATGGGTCTTCTGAGGTCAGGTCATGTAAGTGAGGAAGAGCAAAGGGGATTATGTTTTTCATCTTAGCATCCCCATTAGTTTCTCTGATGGGAAAAGTAACCTCGGCTCTATGTCTGTCTCCCCTTTCATTTCTGTTTTCAGCCATGGTGTAAGTTGGTGGAATGGTCTCTTCTTCTTCCCCGATATGTTCTTCAAAAATATCTAGTTGTTCACCTAATGGGTCCTCTCGCTCACAGCCACTGAAGAAGAGGGAAGGTTGGCTATTTGATGTGGTGGGGGTATTTGGAAAAATTTCCCTAAATTGTCTCTATTCCTATGAGGCATGAAAGGAGTTTGTTTTTTTCTCTTTAAGGTGTTTTTGAACTTCTTGCAGGATGGAAAGAAAGAAAAACCAAATTGCAACTACTTCTTGAATGGAACTAATTGCAGAATCGAAAGAAAGCAAAACCAAATTGCAACTACTTGCTAAATGGAACTATTTGCATAATGGAAACAAATAAGGAAAGAAAGAAAGAAAGTAGAAATCACATCTACTTAGACACCTCCCCGAAAATGACGCCAAAAAGTGATGAGCACCAGTATTACAACAAGAATTCTGCAACTCCTGGCCTACCAACTTTACTTCATCAACCTGGGGTTCATACAAACTTGGAGGTGACAATGTTGTATACACAAATAGATGTAATGGTCTACTCTTGTCACTATTCAACTAGGGCGATAGACCTGTTAGCTTTGCTACATATCTTTAATAGTGGAGGATCAGAAATAAGCTTGGTTGGTTCGGTCATGCTTCAAACGAGCTCCTAATAATTATTATTGCCCTTTATTTTACACCGCTCATACTCTTTTCATCTCCATTCCCTGTTCTTTTCAGTTAAAACCATGTAAAACCCCTGTTTTTAAGCCCCGAGCGTTAAAACCTAAAGCCTTATGAAACTGCGCCCATACAACCTGGTGCCTCCGCAAACTTGTCGCCATAACCTCCACCGTCGATCTCCGCCTCCCGATACAACGGCCCCCGTCACGCCCGATGGAGAACCTGCACGATTAAACCCCACTGTCCGATCATCTCTGCCATGATCGGATGGCATTCACTCTCCTCGTGTCCACAAAGTATCGTTTCCTCCCTCCTCCGCCGCCATGTGTCACACTTTGAGTGGAATCGTGCACCATTCCCCTTTTACCGCCAAACGTCCTAAGCCGGTGTGAGCAATACCGCTTACCGCCTGGTCCCACGTTCTCGCCCAATAACATCCACGTTCCTTCTCCGCCCGCCCACCGTTGGATTTGTCTGCCCGAGATCCAATGGACCATGATCATTCCGTTACCACTTTTTCCTGATAGCCCCGCCAAGCCATCTCTGCCATCTATCCACTTGATCCAATGACCAATCTTGTTCTCCCATCCATCTCGTCCACCCGCTATGCAGTCTGCATCCCTCAACTGTTTCGTGCATCCGAAGGACGAAGGTGACCAGTCCCCAGTACCAGTTGCAATTGCTCCTCAACAACCGCATTCAACAGACAGTATGGCCGAGAAGGAAAAGGATAGAGCATGAGCATGTAGTTGCATTTAGCAGTTATGGAACTTCATGGATAAGGACACTCCAGCTACCTAAGAGGACAACAGAGCACCCGGGGAGATCAAATTCACTCACAGAGACAAGTAAACGTGCTCAGAGACTCCATCAGGCAGTTAAATGCAGTTGGTGGTCAATTATGACCCCTCCATACCTAGATTGGCCAAGTGCCCCTGTAATGAAACTCTATATATACCCAGAAACAAGATGTAATTAGGGGATGGTTGATGTTTTGATGTAAGGTTCAACTTCTGGACACTGTGACTAGTTTGATACTTGCAGGGTCTCGTCTTCATTTTCAACTAATACAAGCTTCTTTTGTTGCTAATTTCTCACTTTTCATTTATTCTCTCTTCCAAGCTGTGCCTGATATGCTATATTCTTGAACTCTTGATGTTTAGCATCAGAGTAGCTGTCATCCTACCTCTGTGTTAAAATCTTGTATGTGTCATTGAAGAAGTTATTTAGGTTTCTCTTCATCTGGTGCCAGAGAGCTGTCATCCTATCTGTGCATTAGTAGATTAGATTTTTAGACTTCTTTAGTGGTTGCAGCCGGCCATCACATGGTCTTGTGCATCTGCTGGTGTGGTCAATATTCTCCATTTTCACCCAATCTTAAAACTGTGAGTAGTTGGTGGTCTAAAGCCTTGTAGTTTGGTGGTGTTCAAACATGTCTGGAGTCAAGCAAAGTAGAAGTGGTTATCTAGCTTGGACAAGCATCATTCCTTCCATTCATTCATTTGCAACAATACGTTGAATTTATATGTTCCTAGGCATCTCTGAGCTACAACCTAGGAGAGTTTCTTGGGGTGATAACATAATTGGGACCGTTGCCGGGGAGAGGAGATTGAAGCTCAACTTCCTTGGGAGAACGACACAAATCCAACTTTGATGATAGACAAATTCTGGACACTTTTCTGGTTGTAATCATCTATCTAGGGACTCTACTGGAGGACCAACCTAGTGGCGACTCCACCTTATAGTTCTGGCTCAGTTTGTGAGGCATACCCAGAGAAATCCTCATAAATCACCAGCCGACCTAGTGCCTGACCCTGAGAAGATTTTTAAGCAGATGAAAACATCATAGAAAGGAGCATCAGGATCAGGCAAGCCTAAAAGATCTTATGTATCTCTGCAAGAGAAGATTATAGCTGAGAATGTACGGTTTGAAGATATAGAGCCTAACATTGTTAGTAAACAAATACCCTCAGAGATTCATAAAGCTCCTTGTTTATCTAGTTCCCCTTTGGATCTCAGCCCAAAGAAAGTTTCCCATACAGTCCATCGTATTCGTTTGTCTCTGTCATCTATTTCACTGCTCCCTACTGTTTGAACTGCTAGTATCCTTCCACCTACCCCAGTCATGGCAGGCCAACAAGCACTCACGAAGATGGAAAGAATCATATATGCTAGGAATGGACCCTTGGTCTTTCCTGTTCCTTTAAATGCCATGCCTGCAGGAGAGTATCATAAATACATTCCAAAGTTCACTGGTACAGAGGGAGTAACAGCTGAAGAACACCTAGAGTCTTTTTATAGTTATGCTGATAACCTAGATATTAGTGAGGATGATGTTTGGATGAGAGTGTTTATCCAGAGCCTTGATGGAGAGGCTAGAAAATGGTTCAGAGAATTGGCCCCTAGGTCTATTGCTGACATTGAATCATTAGATGATGTATTTTTGAAGCATTGGGGAGAAAAAAAAGATTCACTGTATTACCATATCGAGTTTGGAAACCTCAAGAGGGAGAATGGGGAATCATTGCCTGATTTTAATAAAAGATTTAACCATATGTACAATAAAATACTAGCTGAAGTAAAGCCTACCCCCACCTCTGCCAAACTCATCTATGCCAATGCTTTTGACTTCGATTTCCACCTGCTTTTAAGAGAAAGAAGGTGTGCCACTCTAGCTGAAATGCAAGATGCAGCCCTAGAGGTGGAATCTAATATCATGGCTGCAGAAAAGCTCAAAAGTCATGCTGATAGAAGGAGGCAGAGAGGTGAGGCTTCTTCTTCCTCTGCTTCATCCTCAGAACCTAAATTAGACAAAATGACTAAAATGTTAGAGTCATTGGTTGCTAAGGTATCTAAGCTAAAGGTTGAGCAAAGCTCTCGAAAGGCAAGGCTTCCGAACACATTTGATTTAAGAAACCCAAATCCATTCAGAAGAGCAAACGGAAAATTGCAGATCATTCAGAGGGGTAAAGAAGATGGTGGAGATCAAAAGGTTAAGGCTCCTTTCCAAAATGTAGTCATGGAGGAGGATCATTTTGAAGAAGACGATGAAATCCATTGCATGGAAGATAAGGGCAGTGCTGCCTTTTTGACATTAGCTTCCTATGAAGAATCATTACTCCAGGGCCAAACCAGTCAAGAGTGGGACAAAGAGGCTGTTTTGCAGACTGATGAGCAACAAATATATAATCAGAGGTCAAGAACAAACAATGTTAAAGAGAATCCTACCCAAAGAGTTGTTGTCCAAATAGAACAACAGAACACTAGGCAGAAGAAGCCAGCAGCTGACCCAACCATCCTCAAAGTGCCAACCCAAGAGGTAAGAGGTCCTGACAAGTCCCCTTCCCTTTTCATCTTTGAATCAGAACTCCAGAAGTTAAAAATATCTGTGCATCTGATAGAACTTGCAAAGAGTGTATTTTTTAGAAAGCCTATCCTTGATTCCCTTGAGCTAAAAGTTTCACAAGCTTCTCATGACTATGTAAATTTGCAAGATGATAAGCCTACAGTTGTACTTAGCCCAACGACTGAACCTGCTGATAATAGCTCCCCATCATTCTATGTCTCCCTGATCATTCATGACAAAACCCTCCACAATTGCCTGCTGGACACAAGGGCCAGCCACAATCTGATGCCTAAAGCTGTCATGGAAGAGTTAGGCCTTGATATCACTAGACCATATCATGATTTATTCTCATTTGATTCAAGAAAGGTAAAATGCCTAGGATTAATCAAAGACCTGGCCATTACCTTAACTCAGCTGCCCATGAAGAGCATGACGATGGATATTGTGGTAGCAAAATGTTCCCCCTAAGTTTAGCATGCTACTGTCCAGAGGGTGGATTAAGAGACTAGGTGGGACATTACAAAATGATTTATCTTATGCCATTGTCCCAATTTTTGAAGGGGAAAGCAGGAGATTGTATAGAGAATCACAATTGGCATACATCATGAGTGATGAGAAGAATCCTTCTAATCATCCCATTTATGCTGTGGACACTGATTTTGGGGCATGTATTCTCCAAATTGAAGAATCCCAGAAGGCCTCAATGCAGATCAAGAAACCAGTAAATCAGGTCATGGAAGGAGAAGGAGGTTAGGTTTAGGAGATGTTCTTTGATGGAGCATGTTCAAGGGAGACTGCAGGAGCAGGGGTGGTGGTGATTTCTCCAAAACAAGAAAGCACACACTTGTCTTTTAAGCTAGCTTTCCAAGTCACCAATAATATAGCAGAGTATGAGGCTTTGATATTGGGCCTTAATGCAGCTAAAGACAGAGGAATTAGGAATATAAAGGTGTTTGGAGATGTTGATCTTATCATTCAGCAAGTGAACAAAACATTTCAAGCAAAGCACCCAAGGCTGAAAGCATATAGAGATGAGGTATGGAGACTTAAAGATTCTTTTGATAGTTTTTGTATCTCATACATCCCTAGAGTAAAAAACTAGCTCGCTGATTCCCTTGTTGTGTCTGCTAGCATGTTTATCCCTCCCATGCCTCCCAAACTAGTTTATGAAGTTCAGATGAAATATAAACCATCCTTTCCTAATAATGTCCAACATTGGAAAGTTTTGGAAGATGATGATGAAGTGAATAGGTTTTTGCAAGTCATTGATGAATTATTTGAAATCCAAATTGATCAAGAGAATGAAGCCTTGGAAGAAAGTCCCCAGTCCCAGCTTAGAAACAAAATTGGAAAAAATAGCATTGTCCAACTACCCAGCAACTAGATACCTAAAGGTCTAGTCCCCTTAGAAAAGTTGTTTGACTAGAATGATGTGCCTTATAAGGCTGCCCAAAAAGAAGACCAATCTGCAGTCCATAGGCATAATATAGGGAGTCCAAATCATCCAAGATATATAAATTTGTCCACTCATCTATCTGTTGCCCAAATTTTTGAGTACTGCAATTTAATGAAGCAATTTGATGATGTTTTTGCCTGGGAATATAGTGACCTGAAAGCTTATGACAAAAAGATCATCCAACACAAGATTCCCTTAGAGAAAGACACCATCCCTTTCAAGCAGAAGCTGAGACCAGTAAATCCTTTAGTCCTCCCTCTGATTGAAAAAGAAATCAAGAAATTACTGGCTGCCAAAATCATAGTCCCTCTTAGATACTCAAAATGGGTAGCCAATTTGGTAGTGGTAAGGAAGAGAAGTGGAGAAATTAGGCTCTGCGTTGATTTCAGAAACTTAAACAAATTCTCTAAGAAAGATAATTATCCTCTACCCAAGATGGAGCATTTGCTGCTAAAAGTCTCAGGAGCCAAAATAATGTCTTTCCTGGATGGATTTTCAGGGTATAACCAGGTTGTTGTACATCCAGATGACCAAGAGAAGACTGCATTAACCACTCCTTGGGGCACTTTTATGTATTCCAAGATGCCTTTTGGGCTAATGAATGCTGGAGCCACGTTTTAGAGAGCTATGGATATAACATTTGTGGGAGAGAAGGATAAATTTGTCCTTGTCTACCTTGATGATATAACAGTGTGCTCCAGCAACCATCAAGACCATTTGCAACATTTGAAGAAAGTTTTCCTGAAGTGCAGAAGGTTTGGGATTTCAGTCAATCCTAAAAAGTCACAGTTTGCTTTAGAAGAAGGCAGGTTGTTAGGACATGTTGTTTCTACTGCAGGTGTCAAAATTGACCCAGAAAGAGTAAGAGTAATATAGACCTTGTCTGTCCTGAGATCAAAGAAGGATATCCAGTCCTTTTTGGGCAAGATAAATTTTGTAAGGAGATTTATCCCAAATTTTGCAGAACTTATAAAACATATTACCTCCATGTTGAAAAAGGGGTTAGAAATCAAATGGACTGATGCAGTGAGAAAATCTTTTGAATCCATCAAAAGGGCCATTATGGAAGCTCCTACTTGGTCAGCGCAGATTACAAAAAGGAGTTCCATATATTTTCGTTTGCCTCTGATGACACCCTTGCAGCAATTTTGATGCAAGTAGACGAGGAAAGTTCAGAGAATCCAGTGGCATTCTTCAGAAAAATGTTAAGGGATGCTGAGCTAAGATATGATATCATTGAAAAACAAGTATATGCCCTTATCAAATCCTTGAAATCTTTCAAAATTTACATTCTTCATTCCAAGATAATTGCGTATGTGCCCTCTGCTTCAATAAAAGATGTCTTAACACAGCCTAATGCTAATGGAAGAAGGGCTAAATGGATTGCAAAGCTTATTGAATTTAACATAGAATTGAAGCCCACCAAGCTTGTCAGAGATCAGGGCCTTGCTAGATTAATGGCTGAAGAAAATTGCAGAATGCTGGATATGAATTTGATAAGCATAAATTCAGAGGATGGTCAGGCAGAAGGGCAAATAGTTGAACCAGAGCAAAATCACTCATTAGTGGAAAATATAGCTTCTTGTGATTGGTATTCTGCAATAGTTCAATTCTTGCTAAAGCTAGAAGTTCCTCCAAGCCTTAGTTCAAGCCAAGCCAGAACTATTAAGCTCAGGGCAGCTAAATATTGCATTCATGAAAACCTGCTCTACTAGAGGGACCCCTCTGGAATTCTTTTGAGGTGTTTGGACAAAGAACATTCCATGGAGGTTATGCAACAATTTCATTCCAACATATGTGGAGGACATCATTATTGGAAAACTACAGCCCACAAGATCCTCAGAGCTCGGTACTACTGGCCCACCTTATTTTCTGATGTCTTTTCATTTGTTAAATCTTGTGATAGGTGCCAAATATTTGAAGGGAGGCAACAATTGAAGTCCCTGCCCTTAAAACCCATACATGCTAGTGGCCCTTTTCAATAGTGGGGCTTGGATTTCATTGGAGAAATCAATCCACATTCTAGTGGCCAGCACAAATGGATCTTAGTGGCCACTAATTACTTCACTAAATGGATTGAGGCCATCCCTACCAGAAAGGATGATCACCATGTGGTCATGAAGTTCCTAATAGAGAATATCTTCACTAGGTTTGGTTGTCTACATAAACTGGTTACAAACAATGCAGCAACCTTCAGGGAAAAAGAGTTGGTGGACATGTGTGTCTGAATGGGCATTAAGCTGGTTCATTCCACCTCGTATTACCCTCAAGGCAATGGCCTAGCAGAATCCTCCAACAAGAGCCTGATAAGGATAATTAAAAAGCTATTGGAAGACAATAAAAAGAATTTGGATTCTAAGCTCAAATATGCACTGTGGGTTGACAGAGTGACCACCAATAAATCCACAGGGAATTATCCATTCAAGCTGGTATATGGAACTGAGGCTATATTCCCAATTCAGTTAACCCTCCCCGTGGCAAAGTTCTTGCAAGAAGAGCAGAATGATGTAGAGGACATGGAAAAAAGGATCATTGATTTAGCATAAGTACACCAAATCAGAGAACAGCTGGTTGAGAAGTCTGCAACAAACCAAAAGAGAATCAAGGAAGCCTTTGATAGAAAAGCAAAAGCAAACAATTTTCATGTTGGAGACTTGGTTCTTAGTGGGTTGCACTAAAGGAGAAGAAAGGCAACCATGGGAAGTTTGATGCTCTATCGACTGGACCTTTTGTCTTCACTCAGATCCAAGGGAACAATACTTTCATGCTGCAAGGTGTGGAAGGGGGGGAAATTTTTGATGTTCCAGTCAATGCGCGATTTTTGAAAAATTATGTTGTTTAAGGTCTTTTGGCCTTAAAAGTTGTAAATATGTTGTTTTATCAGTTTTAGTGTAAGCTTAATTAAACTCCATGCCCAACGGAACACTAGGAAATTTTGCTCATCTGGTTTTGACAGGTAAGGCATTGGTTTGCAGTTCTTGAGACCTCACAGGGAGGATCTCATCCCCAGAAGGAGCCAGTGTTAGCTCTGCTATATATCTTTAATAGTGGAGGATCAGATATAAGCTTGGTCTGTTCGATCATGCTTCAAACGAGCACCTAATGGTCATTCCTGCGCTTTCTTTTACCTCGCTCATACTCCTTTCATCTCTATTCCTCGTGATTTTCAGTTAAAACCATGTAAAACCCCTATTTTTAAGCCCCGAGCTTTAAAACCCAAAGCCTCATGAAATCGCGTCCATACGATCTGGCGCCTCCGTAAACTTGTCGTTGTAACCTTCGCTGTCAATCTTCGCCTCTCGATCCAACGGCCCCCATCACGCCCGATGGAGAACCTGCACGATTAAACCCCACTGTTCGATCATCTCTGCCATGATCAGACGACCTTCGCTCTCCTCGCGTCCACAAAGTGTTGGGGTGTTAACGTGCGATGGAGAGTGGTTTTCTCCCTCCTCCACCACCACGCGTCACACTTTGAGTGGAATCGCACACTATTCCCCTTTTATCATACAACGTCTTAATCCAGTGCGAGCAATACCACTTACCGCCCGGTCCCACGTTCCCGCCCGATAACATCCACGTGCCTTCTCTGCCCACCCACAATTGGATCTGTCTGCTCGAGATCCAACGACCCACGATCATTCTGCTGCCACTTTTTCCTGATAGCCCAGCCAAGATAAAACAAAAATGAAACTTTAATTCATTAATAATAAAGTATTGAAAATTATTACATGCAGAATGAATATAAACTAGTTCGAGCGATGGTAGCTTATCTTTTAGAAGAGATGTGGTGGCTACATGCTTTCTAAACTGTGTTACAATGAGGCATAGATGCCATTTTATCATTAAGAAATAATGGGAAACCATAAAAATCCAAAAACCTAAACCTAGGAGATGAAGCGCTAAAAACTTGTGGGCCTCGTTGGGGTTAGTTGGAACGTCAACTTCCCGTGGTCATAAGTTTGGCACACGATCTCTGTTTTACTATCATAATATCTCGTTTCAATGATTTACAAGAGGAGGCCAAAAGAAGATTAGTAAATTGGTTTGAACCTTTTCAGTCTCTCCGTTTTCCCCAAAAAACATATTTTAGGCCCTCAAAATGAATCCAAAAGTTTAGGACTCAAAAAACTACCAAATATAATAAGTTGTGCTAGAATTAAGGAAACTGAAAGAAATAATGGTGGGGGTCCAAGTCGAATAGGTGGGTGGTCACCAATATCCACCTAGATCACACTGTGAGGTGTAGAAATTAATGTGTAGATTCAACACTGCTCGTGTGATCCAGGTGGCTCCAGAGACACACAGGACAAAGAGGGCTTATGAACACTCGAAAATCAAAGTGCTCAGAATGACTTCGACCCAGGACCAGAGCATAGATCTTGTTGTCTTGATCGCGGAGGTGCGAATGGTTCGTCAATCCGAGCTTGTACGAGGGAGAATGAACCAGTCAAAGTTTTGGTCAAAGTTGGGCTGTGGGCCAGGTTTAAGTATCCTACAATTTCACTGACCTCGAGGCATGAAACCTAGCTCCCAAAATCGGTCGAAATTGTGGCCTCGTTAATTTGCCCAATATCCCTTATTTTCTAAAACTTTGAAAATTCCCCCCCTCTTTATAAAAGTTAAAAAAAATTATAAATAAGGTGGCGGGCCACTACCCTCGCCACACCAAACACTACATTACAAAATTTTTATAAGGAGGCCGATGGGCCATGACCCCCACCGGCCTAACCCCAAAACCTCACATAAAATGTTAATTAGAATTTTGGCTTGGTGATCATCACCCCGCCGAGCCCTCCACTTGGGTAGGCCACCTCGGCCCACACCCCAACAAACCTCACACAAAATGCGACAACGATGGTTAAGGTTGCCGGTGAGGGTCGAACCCGCCCAGCCCACGTGGCTGGCCCCAAAGTGGGTGGCCCCATAATAGTACGCAAACCATTTAAATGCGGTAGTATAGCCATAAAGAATGCACCACCATACATGTGCCAATGAGAAGGATCAGGGGATGGCTTGCCCAATGCGGACTTGACCCCCATTTAAAATAAATTTCACTTAAAAAAACAAATAATGCATTGAATGGGGGGGGGGGCGGGGTTTGACCACCTGACCTCCTCCCTACTATTCAGGGTACTTAACCAATCCACCTAACTGCCTTGTTGGTTAATCCACCGGGAAACATTATATAAACCCAGTATTTTTAGTGCACCCGGAGCATATGGAGGAACCAGGAGCGGGCATGAATTTCGATACAGAGGAGGTAGAATCTTGGCACATAGTTCGAGGTAACATTTTGTAAGAGGGGTGAAATTTCATTTTATTAGATTTTGACAAATTTTATATGGTTTCAACACTTCTAGACACCACGAACGCAATGGTGTTGTCCGTGTATCCATTAGATTTTTTCATTTTCTGGCCATTTTCATTGTGAGGGTGGAACCATGATCGCTACAAAAACAAGGAGTGGAACCATGATCCTTGCAATTTTCTTGAGGAGGTAATTTTTCTCCATGTCGGAATATAGTCAAGTTTACAGTCGCTTTTCATGGTTTTCAGCATAGATCCCAATGGAAAGGTCATATTTTCATTTGGAGTTGTATATTTCCAATCCATCCATGGAGAAGAATCTTTGAGGAATCTAGGGGGAATCTAAAGGAATCCTTGAGCCCCAGATTCTCAATTTCTTAGAATTCAAAAATTGGACAATTGATTTTGCAATATTTGATGTCACAAATATGATGGTGTGTATAGATTTCTCATTCTCTCATTCTATTCTCCAACCACTTTTCTAAGTGGGATGCAGGTGTTAGCATTCATGTTCGAGCAGTGATTTCCATGCGATACGATGCCGTGAGATCAATGACACGAACATCTTCAGTTGTTTGACATCCTGTTCTTCATATGGCCTTGATTGTAAATTATAAGCAATGTTCATGTACTTCTTTTGCTATGCATTGTGCTGCACAGGTCCTTGCTTGATGTTTGATGTGGGATCTTGTTTCTTACTCATTTTCATGGTTCTTGCTTGATGTGATGCAGAATCTCCTATGTGATGTACTTGTTGTCATGGTTCATCATAATGTGTTTTGAGATCCCTTTGTTGTATGTTGATGGGATACTCACGTGTTTCCATGCATGTTTGCTTTGAGATCCCTTTTATGCCATGTTGGCGGGATGCTCATTGTGCATGAGTTTTGTGTCATAATGATATGAGTCTTTTGACTAAGAGTTCCTATAGTGGAACATCTCTTAGAGCCGCTCCTGCGTGAGGGAATTTTCCTTGTATGATCACAACATCATCTTTTGTGTACATCATCACTATTAAAAATACTTAATGCAACAACCTACACCATCTTGACAATGGGGCCTGGAGACGTAGTCCCTCCTGGATGAACTCCGTTATCAATGCTTATGTTTTTATGTTTTTGATGATTGACATGTTCCTCTTCTTTACAACATGCACATGTATTCATTTATGTTCTTTTAAAAATGCAATTTAACACATCACGAAAGTAAAAGGTCTTGGAAGGGTCCTTCGTCACACCCGAACCTGCATCAAGTGGTATCAGAGCAGTGTTTGCGTTGATGTGAATTGCAAGCATGAACAATGGAACGTGCAGCGACATAGGATGAAAAAGTGATGTATGAGACCATGCTCAAAATTTACAAAAGGGTAGAGGTAATGTATGAAACTCTACAGAAAAAGACAGAGGAAAAGGAGTGGTTGCAGCTTCAGTTGCAAGCCACGGAAGAGGCCCTGGAAGAACTGAAGCATAACAAACATAATATTCAAATAGAGAACACTGAATTGAGGATGCGTCTACATGAAGAGAAAGAGGAAAAACAAAGTTTGCTACAACAGCTACAAGCAAAGGACGAGGCCTTGGAAAAGTTGCAGCGAGACCCATGTGAGGTAAAAAGTAGTTGTCCATCTTCATGTATGTTTCTTGATGATGATTTTGTAGTTTTTGAAAATCATACCACAGGAATTGGCTCCAAACTTTTAAAGAGAATGGGGTATGAAGGAAAATGTTATGCTTCTTAACCTGCAAAGTAATACTGAACAGAGAATATGCGAAGAAAGATACCCAGAACACAGAATATGCGAAGAAAATATACCCAGAACACAGAATAGCAATGATTTTATTACTCAGAGAGAAATGTTCACAGGCCTCTTCGAGGGGGCAACCTCCAA
>APFE030460252.1:0-75695 GCA_000404065.3 Pinus taeda
GGGGAAGTAATCATGAACATAACAAGCAATATGATAACTAAATGTAAATTGCAGAAAAGAAATTAATCACACTACTTAGACTCTTCTAGTTCTTTACCATTCAGCTCAATCTACTTTATGGAAAGCAACTATGAGTAAGTAATATGATGACTAAATCACACTACAGTTAGTGATCTTCTGATCTCCTGCTGATATAGTCATTTGACCACAGAAAGAAATCATAAATTGTTAAGCAGTATGACATCTAACTAGCAGAAAAAGAAATAAACAAATAACAACTTGAAAAGGACAATGATGAATGTAAACTGCAGAAAATAAAAGCTAGCAGGAAGGACAAGATGATCTCATATGCCAAAAGTTATTAAAGAAAATGAAAGATTGCCCGGGCTGCCTAAGAGAACCTGCAAAAAGCACTGATCAGTTTACAAAGATAAAGATATGAACAGCAGAAATATAAAGCAACATATTATGTACAAGCTAATAATAAAACAAAAACATAATGAAACTAAACAAACATTGTACAGGGCTTCAGCGTGCAGGGGCCCTCTACCACTTCAGCCAATCAAATAATCACACGGCTATCTTCAGAAAATTCTTCTCATGTATCTAAATCAACAACATATAAAACAGTGGGGTGACTAAATAACCAGCAGCGTGCGGAAATTACATAAACAGTTCAGAATTTCTATGCATCCCAAAAGTCTCTTTACAGCGTTCAACAACGTGTTATTTATAATGTAAAAATACTACAGTTAACTAATCAAATACTATGCTATTAACTGCGTGCCATAGACGCGTAGATCTCTTCAGCCGAGATCTAGTGTAACTGTCGTTATGCTTCTTAAATCTTCGGAGTGGTTGGCTGTTAGATTCACTGTTCAAGAACGATCTCTAGGTGCGCTGGAGCCTCTGTGAGCTGGGAACTAGGCCACGTATCATTCACGTGCCCAAAACAGTGACGTGCCACCGCTGAACTCTTTGGTTGGCCACGTCTTTGACTTTGGTTGACTGCGGCCTCTAATGGATGATTTGGCCGGTTCGAAGGGACATGATCCATGTACATGCCATCTGGAGCTTGCCCATGTAGCCCGTTCCTTCATAAGACACCTGGAGCACAGCTTTTAACAAAATAGTTGCGGAATCCTGTGCTGGCTGCGGAAACTGACAAGTTTCTGTAGCTGCATGAACAAAAGACTAAACCAAACAACAGACATCAGTATAGTTAGAAAACCATATAAACAGTCCTTTTTAGACTATAATGCAACGATTTAATCACTGGATGAGTGAAGTGAGTGGAGAATGAGGGTTAAGAGGGTGTGTAGGAAGGTGCAAGGTTGAGGCTCAACACCACACCCTTGGGGATGAGGGTTCCCTTTACTTGCATTAACTGCATCTTGCAATGCCCTTTTATGCTCATCCTCATCGATCACTGCATCCTTGAATACATCAGTTTTCGCCATAAAATATAGTATTTGTTGATCATCATAAAAAATGTGTAAGTTAGTGATATTATTAGGGACGGGAGGTTTATATAGAATTTCAATAGAAAAATCATCCCTTAATGGTGATATCCTTGCAGCGATGTTTTCCAAGGCATCCACAACTGCATTACGCATTCCTAGAACGGAAATAATATTAAAAGCTTGGAAATGTGAGGTAATTCGACATGCCTCTTATTGATAACTTTTAAGATGAGGTGATACACAATGTATGGTGTTACGTACATGATGCACCATGATTTCTAAGACACGTACCACTTTCAGAATGGAAATGTTGAGATCGGTGGCCTTTTATAAGCCCAATACGAGTGCTTTGTATTCTGTAGTGTTATTCGTGCACTCGAATTCCAAGCAGCTAAAGATTAATTATTTTCTTTGCAGTGGGTCTATTAAAATGCAACCAACTCCATATCCCTCCTGCGTCTTGGATCCATCGAAATACATAGTCCACATATCATATGTACAGGGACTGTTGAATGCAATAGTACTACTACTAACTATACTAAATTCATTATTGCCAGTTGGAAAAGGAAGGAGATCCAACTGTGTGTCTAATGGGACTGAGGATGGTTGTGCAAGGTAACACCCCGGTTATGTTTCCAAATAGTAATTGCCAAATAACAGTTCTGTGAAATCCATTGGCTCATTATTTTCGTTTAAGGGAGTCATCATGTGCTTCATGTATCTCTTTGATTCTACCGAATTTGATTGTTCCTGCCCTTATATGGAGGCCACCAGTGTGACCAGTCTATGGCAAAGTATCCTTGAAGCTTTCTTGACCAGTCTCTGATCAATAACACTGTGTATGCTTCTAGAATGTCCACAATCACTATGTTGATACATTGGTATACTCATCCATCAAATGATAAATGAATGATGACATCTCTGAGTTCACCAATTTCCTAGACATTAGTTTTGTCCAGCTAAATAATCCGTGCATCCGTCTTTTCCCATTTAGCATTGATCTTATTGACAACAAATAATGGAATGACATTGACCCATGCACCCGAATCAACCAAGAAATTGTGTACATTGAAATTGAAGCTTTCAAACATTAACAAAAATGGTGGGAAAGAGTGTGTTTACATCCATCGTGAGTGCATTAAGTACAAATGTGAGAGTGACAGGAGACTTATCAGATCCCTTTTCCAAAGAGGAAGAATTACCTGTAGGGGTTTTCCCAAGTTCCCGTAGAAGGATGTCCCATTGGCTCGTGATATTTGTGAGTTTGAACATGGATATATTTTCACGAGCCTTTTTCATATCATCCACAATGTTATAATCCATAGTAGGAAAAATAACCAAGGTGTCTGGGCATGGAACTTGGTTTGTAATTTCTCGAGGGATGGTTATGTCCTTACGGCTATCGGAAACAATTTTCGTTGAGACTCCTTTCCTGGAATTCCTCTAAGTGTTTTGCGTTGAGTTAGCCAGTGGATTGAGTTTCCTTAAAATATTATCTTTGAATTTTTCTTTTGGACACTTATTCCAAGCTTAATGTTGGGCAATAAATCCTAGTGTGGGTGTTCATTTGGTTATTAATGGAAAAGGAAATGGGCAAAGGCAATGGCTAAGGATTTGGAAAGGAAAAATGGCATTTTTGGCACATATACTTATGAAAATAATGGAAATTAGGAGAAAAGGGAGGTGAAAGGTCACATGTTGCATGTGAGGAGGAAAATGAAGAAAATAGAGGTGTCATTCATAGAAAGGCTTTTGACGATCAATTGGTAACACTTTGTCAGTTCAGTTTTGGAGCTCTCTCATTATTCTCTCTCTCATACTCTTGAATCCTTAGAGTTTTGTTGGAGCACTCTTGGAGGGTGTGGCATGCTTGGATTTTTGGAGAAAGAAGGCAAAGGAAGGGTAGGAAAGTGCAAGAGGACATCAGGATCAACAGCTACAGTGGGATTTTCTTACAGGTACTGAGTTGCATGTATGTTTTCCTCACTATTTTTGGCATGCATGGTATATGCATGTGGATTGTTGGTCATGATCCGTCACTAGCATGGAGGATTGCCTAGAGTGACAGTGGATTACCTAGCCTTGCCATTTCTTGGATATCCATGGTGTTGTGGGTTTATTTCCTTGTTTTTCTTTGTTGGTTCTCATGTTTCCTTAACTTGGGTTAAGTTATTAGTTCATGGAAGCCTTGGTTGGACAAACGCTCTAGAAGCCCCATAACAGCGTGGGTTGAGTTACTAGTCTTGGAAGCCTTGGTTGGACAAACGCTCTGGAAGCCCAGTGGTAGAAGTGGGTTGAGTTACTAGTCTTGGAAGCCTTGGTTGGAACAAATGCTCTGGAAGCCCTGGAAGGCTTGGATGGAGACCAAACTGATGATGGTTTTTTGATGTCTGATTGTGAGGTCAAATCACTGTTTTATGGGTTGAGGTGGATGGCCTCTGGAAGCCTTGGATGGTTTTGGATTGATGTGTTCTATGAGATCCCACATTCATTCTTGGAATATGGCACAAGGGTGAATGGTTGACAATATATTTGGCTTAGCCATTCTATGGTCGAGTGGAACGTGGAAGTCCCATCCTGGGTTTGGATTTTGCATCATTAATATGAGGTTATTTCTCCTTGTATTTATATGAGTATTACACTAGTTTATATGTGGATCATATGGTTGTGATTTCATTGGTATTTTTGTTGCTATTATGCTGGTTATATATATGTTTTATGACAATATCTATGTATGGATCTCATAATGTTTTTACTTGTAAATGAATGAAAAACAAATTTATGGCCTAATGGATGAAATGGCAGTCAATATATTGAGGTATCAATGTCTCTTAGTGATTCTCATCTAAGTATAAGACCCCTATGATCAGATATGTTATTTACACCTGTAGATTACATATTTGTGATATGTTTGACAAAATTCTTGTCATGGCTAGTAGGGGTTCAGTCAAGGTCTTATTCAAGTAATTGTTTTTGCACTGTCATTTCCCTGTTATTTTACTATTTTGAAGATGTCATTCTATTATGGGCAGTGACCTGGGCTCTGGGCCTGAAAAGGTGGCTCAAATCCTGGGGACGCTAGCACAACACTATGCAAAGAACTCCATGGATGTTGGCTTGTAGGCCTATGAAAGCATCTAGAGGTCAAGTGGTCCAAAATCTCAGTGGGACCCAGGGGCTGGTTGGAAGAAAGGGTGGATTAATTCCTGAGGTTCCTAATGCTCATGTTGAATGTCTGTATGGTGTGTTTTTGTCGGTTCCGCTTCCTTAACATGGCTTAAAAAGTCAAATCATATCATAGTGGCCTCTCGTTGCATGTTTACCCTGACTGTCCTGTTGCTTGGGTAGATGTGGGAGGAGTGTGTTACACCATTGTGGGCACATATTTTCTGAATGATGCTCATTATGAAATAGGTAATCGAATCCATGCCAATTTTCTCAATATTCAGGACAACATTGGAAGTCTGCGTAGACTTTGTTGGTTGAATGTTGCTGCTGCTAGAATTTGAATTCCTTTTGAACATGAACTTGGGGGGCTTACTGCTCACAGAAGTATTGCTTGTCCTTTGTTTAAGTTCAACCATTTCAGTGGTCAGGGACTTGATGAGATGAGTTAGGATTTCAAGAACATTTTGTTCTTTCTCCTTAGCCTTGCTCATGAAGGTCTGAGACCTCTTACCCGTGTCCTTGCAGTATTTTGTTGATTCATCATCTGAGATGACTCCAATAGCACGCAAGTCCTTTTCAACGACAATAGCCTCTTCGTAGTTTTATGTCGATGTCTCTCTCACAGTTTTCTTTACAAATTGGGAAATATTTGTTCGCAAGGAATAAGTGTAGTAATCTATGGTGATGAAGTCGTGAGGTTTTGTGTGGTTGAAAAATTTGTTCAAGATGTGATTGAACCTCTGATTGAAATATTTAGCTTTTTCCTTCTACTCCATCTTAATATTTTCTAACTCCTTTAATAACATGGCAAGGGTATTTTCTTCAACAAATTTTTCAAGAAAGATCTTTTCGAATCACCTCCAATTCTAGATGGAGTTTGGAGGAAGGTTGTGATACCATACAACTGCTCTACCATCCAAGGTACATGGAAAAATTTTGCATCCAAAATCATTTTAATGTACCTCAAGTGTTTGCAGATGTAGGCAAAACTTGTCCAAGTGATCTTCAACCTTCACTATCTTGTCAGGATCATACTTCGTCAAGAAATTCTTCGCATGCCTTGGCACCTTGTGCAGGACACCTGAAAGTGCTAGTGAGCCCTAAGTCATCCACTCTAGATTTTGATCTGCCATGTCTTCCTATTTGTTGTACTCCTATTCCTTTTCTGAATATGATGATTCCTCTTCCTCTTCTTCTTCTTCTTCTTCTTATCCACATTTCCTGCCAAAATTTGAACTCGAGAGAAGGGGGTTTCTTCTGTTACCTTTGTGAAAGAGTGGAGGCTCTTCTTCCCTTTCCACGACGTCAATTAATTCTTCAAGAGTGGCGAGGACCACTTATTCAACGGACAAGACTACTATCCCTGTGGGGGTGATATTTTTATTCTTTTGAGAATATGGAAGACCAATTACTCTCGAAATCAATCCAAAAAAAAATTCAAACTGACAGGTGATGGGGAAGATGATCTGAAGCTGATCATATAGGATTTCACGTTCATGCCTACACTAGGAAGAGTCACCAACTTCATAAGTACAATTAGGGGAGGTGGAGTGAGCATTGTTTCCTTGACCATAAGATGTATTAGTGGGGTCAATGGGTCTGTCAGCCATAAAATACTAGTGGCCCTCCTTCCAGCATCAGAAATGTTGATGGTGTTGGACCCACCAACATTCATGGAATCTCCCCGATATGAATTCCCAATCAGACCTCACATTTTTTGGTGTAGGAGTCCCATCTAGTATAAAGGCCTGGTTGCCAAATCCTAAATATTTTCCTTGGATCTAGCTATCAGCACAAGAGAGTGATGCAATGGTATCTTAAAAAAGAAAGGGGAGTTTGTCTAGTGAGTGTGCAGTGCAACTATGTCGAGGTACTTCTACTGCAAATGGGGGAGAGAAAAGTGAGCCTCTAAGTGAGAGGTACTAATACCACCCAGGAAGAGACACACATGAACTAGAAGGACCTGTTTAACATCCAATGGAATAGTCCACAACATATGCGACAATCATTGCAACCAACAAACAATGAAATATGCATCTAACGTCCAATGGAATAGTCCACAGTGGATGTGATGACTGTTACAAGCAACAAACAAGGAATGATTTGTCTAGTATCCCGTGGAATAGTCCACAAGGATGGGACAACAATAACAACCATTACTGCACATTCTCAACAAGATAAGCACTAAAATAACCAAAGTAGTTCAACTATATTAGTACATGTGAAAGCAAACATGAAATACAAACATCCACAGAATAGTCTTACAAACATTCATGGTCCATGCTGAAGAACATGTTGGCCTTAAAATGCTTCTGTTATTAAGAAAAAATTCCAAGACACATATTTACATTGTACATCACTAGCCGCAGTAGTAGGACATTGGAGCCACTCCTTTCTCCTCAAAGAACTAGTTGATCTCTCTAATGCCTTGTGGGAGGAGCCAAGGTGAAAAATTCCTTTGCTCATAAAATGAGGTGGTATATATAACCAAGGGGTGATGCTTCCCCTTTGTGACTCTTTTACTACTCTAATGGATGTTCAACTTCCTATGACTTTTCAACTTACATGATTCCTCATATTCATGTGTGTCCTTTGGACTTCCACTTTATAATACATTTGATTACAATATACATGGTCCACACAAATGATGTAGCATATGACACCTCATGACACGACATTGCTGACATGGATTGGCTTGATAATGTAGTGATGTCAAGTCAGTGTTGTTGTTGAGTGGTAGATGTTCTCTTGGATATGTTTTCTCTTCTCCTTTGCATAGCTTGGAGATGCGGGGTCTTCAATGATCTTCAGTCTTGTAAGGTGGTTGCAAACTTGTGTCCCTTTGCTTTCTCTTGATAGTCCACTCATAAGTTCAACTACAAGTGAGTCTTTAGGCATGCTTCCCTCCTTCTTCTCCTTCTTTATCATCTCGCCATGACTTGATAGTGTATTTGTTCCTATAATTCATTCATGACAGGACAACATTAATATAAAAACTCCCTAATCTAAGATGATGCATTATTATCCATGAGATGAGCCTGAAACAAGTGACAGATCGGGAGATAGGGCTCACTGACTATGCATTGTGTAGTTCCAACTTCCATGGAGAGAGCTTGATCACTGATACTGCACAGAGCACAACTCAGGATTGTCTGAGGAAATTTTCTGCATAGTCCCCACTAAGGAGAAAAAATGTGTAGTGCCCACTTAGGGATAGAATTGTTTAGTTCAAGCAAGTAGTGGTTGCTGCAAGATGAGGCCTTGGGAGGAAAAAAGATTCAGTTTCAAGAGGCAAGGTGGACTAGGCAGTAGAGAGGCCTAAAGGGAAAATATCTGTAGTTTCTGAGGGCAGTGAGCTCTGGATGAGGGAAGGGCATTAGAGGTAGCATCTGCTTAGTTTTGGAGGCCAAGGGAGGTTGTTCACTCTGCACATTACACAGTTTCAACATGTAAGGGAAAATCTTGAGGGTTGAAGGTGTGAAGTGCACAGTTCAAGGTAGACTGGGAGGCACAACTGCACCATTCTACGGGTTAAGGAAGGTTTTTGGACTCCGGAATTGTGCGTAACAACATTCCTGGAGGAAAGTGACTACGCACTGTGCAGTTACAGGAAGAAAGGCCACATCCACGAGGGTTAAAACTACGTAGTGCGTAGCTCAGTCAAGTCTCGGTGAAGCTAAGTTGCTCAGTCGGGAAGATTTTCTAAAAATGGCTAAGTGCGGGAAGCGAGATGGACTCATGATGAAATTCAACTATGATGCCACACTTAATATACTTTAATGACATGAAAGCATAGATCATCTGAATAAACAAACAAAGCATTCCCCTTTGTGTGATTGCCTCATGACAAGATGCGACAAGTGTGACACTAAAGATCAAATTTAGGATGACTATGACGACACTTTTGCGACAACACTCTAGGTGTGCTCTAGACCTTCTGTATGAGTGAGACAAATTTTTACATGGTTATGACTACTCATAAAAACAAAGGCTGACCTTCAAAACCACCAGAAAATGATCGCAAAAATTACATAACAGTCAAGCATGCCAAAAGACAATAGTTAATCCAACAATCAAAAGGGGCCATAGAACCTCACGGAAGCTCATGGAATGAGCTTGTGTGTTTGCAATAATCAAGGAAAATACCAAGGAAGGCTCTGAAATTTGAGTGCACGCCAAAATTTTGGAGGGTGTTGCAGCAGCTATAACACTTGGCGACACACTGGTTGAACTCTAGCTTCTCTATCTTGGTTAGTTTCTTCTGTGTAGGGCCTTGGTTACTCAAGGAGTATTGATTCATCATGCAAATCAGTTTGGCCTTCCCACTTACCCCATGGGTAAACATGGTCCCCTCTATACCTTCTCAATTGAACACAACATAAGATTAAGCATAATCACAATGTTTCAAGTTGGGAAGGGTAGTTTAGCTCCCAAGGTTAAGATTTTCATAGTATAGTTTTTCATCTTTGGTGTTTCTTTGCTGCCAATAGGCCTAGATAGTACTCCGAAGAAGTCACCCAGGAACACAAACATTGCTCTACTACCAGCAAGCCTGGACAGTACCCTGGCGAAGATGCTTGCTTCACCTCTCTATGAAGGAAGGCTTTCTCTTATTTCAATTTTATTTATTTATTTAAAGAGAATTGTGCATCAACACTTATTTAATTTGGGGCGAAAGAGGGATCCCGAATTATTGAGAGTAGAAGAGATTTTTCCTTCAAAGAAACATATAAAGACCTCTAATTTAGGTTTTCTCGTTTAGATTTCCCCCCCTTCTATATTTCTACTAATTAGACAAGCTTGAGAACACCAACAAACAAACTGAGTATAGGCATGAGGTTTACAAACTAGCCATGGGTTCATGTTTGCATCAATACTCTCCTAACGGGCAGATCGTATTTTCCATTAGAACTTCATCGGCCAAAAAGATGTAACCAACACAAGGAAGACAAACAACAGGCTAGCCAAATGTTGCGGTGTCACAAAACTCTTTAGACTTTAGCCACACACACACTTAGAAGCCACAATGAAATCAAGTACAACACTTATTCACATGAAAAAAACAACACAAAATTCAAACAAAGAAACAAACAAAAAATAACATAAGGTTATGTACATAGTGTGGGGCACAACCCCAGATCTTCACTAAAAATATCGTTTTAAGCCTTGGCCATTGATAGGGAGAGATTCAATCCTCCCATCAAGTGATTGAAGACGATATATGTGTTGGCCAATCTTCTCGTGTACTTTGTATGGTCCAATCCATAGGGACTAAAACTTAGTGTGTTTTCCTTTATCCCCGTGGGATTTTATCCCACTTTAAGACTACGTCACACACACTAAAGTTATTTTTCCCTACAAACTTCCTGTAAAACCACCTCTTGATACGACTCTGGTGAAGTAAAAAATATTCTTTGGCGTTCAACCTTTCTTCCTATAGCTTGTGCAAAGTGTCCATCCTACGCTGAGCTAAAACACATGGCTTGCCTTGGGGCTCTTGTGATAGTTGGAGAGTAGGAAATTAGTTGTTCAGCTAGAGGATGTCCTCTTTTCCATACACAAGGAAGTAAGGGGAGGTGTTTAGAGAAGGTTTAGGCATGACTCGGCCAAACCATAAGGCATTCTTCACCAAAGCAAAGTGCCAATTTTGTTGTTCAAATAATATGGTCTTTTTGATGATACAAATGAGGTTCTTATTCTTTGATTCAGCGAGACCATACCCCTATGGAAAATAATTAGCTTAGTGTTTCAATGTAATACCATTTTCCAATGCAAAACCATAAATTCTTAATGATAAAAAATATATTACATTGTCAAAAACAAGTGACGTAGGAATGACAAACCTGGAGATGATGTTCTGCTGAAGAAAGTTGATGAATTCCTAATCGTTCACATGTTTTAGTGGAACTTCCTCTATTCACCGCGTGAAATAGTCTATAGTAGTCAGAATATAACGATATTGCTTTCATGAGTGCAAGAAAATTTCACCAATGATATTAAAGCCCCATTGTTGGAAAGGTTATTCCACTGCAACGGGGTTGTTGACTTCTGATTTCTGTCGACACACCTTTGACAGACTGGACACTTGAGGGCATATGTGTGATCATATTTGAATAATGTAGGTTAGTAAAAGCCAACCTGCATAACTTTATGTGTTGTAGCGCTGCCAGCAAAGTGTCCCCCAACTAGTCCGTCATGGAGATCACGCAATACCTTTTCTAAATCGTGTGCCTCCAAACACCTGAGTAGTACTCCATTGTGGTACTTTTTGAACAACACCCCATGCACCAACTGATGTGATAATTCTTTAAGTCAGAATGCTCTCTTCTTCTATGTGGAAAAGTGAGAGGGCAATGTGCCATGTTCGAGGTATTGGCGCACATTTGTGTACCAAGAGTTTATGTCTATAGTGGGGGAGGCTCGCTCAATGTTGTACATTTCCATATCTTTCTCCCATCATGTGAGCTCTTATTCTTCCTCTTTTGCATTCACCACTTCTGCTGCTAATTGGAAAATTCCATGACCCTTAATTGTGTGAACTGGCTTGATGTCTAGATCATACTCTTGTAACTCAGTCATCCAGTTTGCCCTCCTTTCAACCAGCTCTTGCTGAACAAGTAGTGATTTGACTGTTGGGTGTGGAACAAAAGATAACACAATGATTCTTTAACAGATAGGGGTTGAAGTGCTTTACCACCTTGTACACTACATAATCATGTTTTTCCATGGTGGGGTAATCAAGATTTGGTCCTTGCAGGCTTGCGCTTATGAAGGAGATAGGTCGTTCATTGTTCAACTCATCCTTTTTAGTAAGTACAAAAACTAGAGATGTGTTGGAAGCAAAAGTATAGAGCAAGAAACCTTTACCAAATTCTGGTTTGTATAACACAGGTGCTTCTGCTATAGCTTGTTTGATACAGGGAAATGTGTCATTTTCCCTTTTATACCATTTGTAAATTGTGTCCTTCTTTACCATCTTCTGTATTGGTTATAAAATGTGGGCATAGTCAGAGATGAACTTACAGAGGAAGCTGATCTTCCCCAAGAAAGACTGCATGGCTTTCTTATTCACTCGGTGGGGAATCTGCATGATATTCCTGACCCTATATAGGTCTACCTTGATACCAATTTTGGAAATAATGTGTCCCAAAAGATTACCCTCAGACACTGAAAAGATACTCTTCTTAGGATCAAGGATATCCCGTATTTACAACATCGCTAACAAATATTCTTCAAATGGTGCAGGTGGTCTAACTTTTGTTTGGAGAATATTGTCACATCATAAATATAGACCACTATGCTTTATCCAATAAGCCCGTGAAAGGAAATGTCCATCACACATTAGAATTTTACACCAGCATTGCCTAGCCCAAACTACATTCTTCGAAACGTGAATGTGCCCCTGAAAGTAGTTTTTAGTCTGTCAAGCTCTACCACCAGAACCTAGTTGTATCCTGAAAATCCGACAAGCAAATAAAACATTTCAACCCTCAATATTGTTTGTAGTATGTTCTCCATGGATTGCACGGGTAGTTTTTCTTGTCCAAGGCACAGTTGAGATTCTAGAAATCTACACACAAGCGGATCTCCCAGGAATTCTTCCTCACAAGAACCAACTTAGATACCCACGTTGAATGTCACACCTTGTAGATGATCAGAGCATCCAACAATTATCTAAACTCCTTTTGTATGAGGGGCTCAAGCATTGGATGAACTTTCCTTAGCTTTTGTTGAAATGGCTTGGCCCCTTCCTTGATTGGTATTACATGCTAGATGATTCGCATGTCATATTTCTTGAGTTCATCATACGTCCATGCGAATACATAATGGTACTGCTTGAATTAGATGATGAAGGCATGTCACTCTTTTGGTGTGAAACAAGTACCAAGATTGACATATTTCAGATCTTTCTTAGTTCCCAAGTTGATTTTCTCCTGTGACAGAGTGGAACTGTGGGTCTTGGCATTAACAGGCCCCCGAAGCGATTCTCCAGATCATACAGCATCTCTAATGATGCCACGCCCTTGGGGATAAGGTTTCCTTTACTTGCATTGGTTGCATCCTACAGTGTCTTTTCGTGCTCGTCCTCGTTGATCGTTGCATCCTTGAATACGTCAATATTCGCCATAAAATACAATATTTGTTGGTCATCATAAAAAATGTGTAAGTTAGCGATATTATCAGGGATGGAAATTTTATACAGAATTTCAATAGAAATTTTTTCCCTTAATGGTGAATCCTAGCGCAACATTTGCCAAGCCATACACAACTGCATTATGCATTCTTGGAACATAAATAATATTAAAAGCTTGGAAATGTGAGATAAGTCACCATACCTCTTGTTGATAGCTTTTAAAATGAGGTGACACACAATATGGTGTTACATACCTGACGCACCACAATTTTTGAGTCACCTACCACTTTGATAATGTCAGTGTTGAGTTCGATGGCCTTCTGTAAGCCCAAGATGATTGCTTCGTATTTTGCAGTATTATTCGTTCACTCGAATTCCAAGCGGCTAGAGATAAAATGTTTTCTCTGTAGCGGGTCTATTAAAATGCAACTAACTCCAGAGCCCTCCTTCATCTTGGATCCATAGAAATACATTGTCCACATATCATATGTACAGGGACTGCTGACTTCACTACTACTACTAACTGTACAAAATTCATTATCGCCAATTGGACAAGTAAGGAGATCCAACTGTGTTTCTGGTGGGACTGGGGATGGCTCTACAAGATAACATCCCAGCTGTGTTTCTAGAAAGTAATTGTCAAATAGCAGTTTTGTCAAATCCATTGGCTCGTTGTGTCCGTTCAAGGGAGCCACCGTGTGCTTCATGTATCTCTCTGATTCTAACTGGATTCGATTGTTTCTGCCCTAGTACGGAAGCCATAGCTGTGACCAGTCTATGGAAAAGTATCCTTGAATATTTCTTGACTAGTCTCTAATTAGTAAAACTATTTATGCTTCCGGAATGTCCAAGATCACTATGTCAATATATTGGTGAACTCGTCCATCATATGATAAATGAATTATGGCATCTCTGAGTTCACCAATTACTCGAATATGAAATCTGTCTAGCTGAATAATATGTACATCTGTCTTTTCCCATTTAGCATTGATCTTATTGGAAAAAGATAATGGAATAACATTCACCGATGCACCTGAATCAAATAAGAAATTGTGTACATTGAAATTAAAGATTTCAAACATTAACAAAAATGGTGGGTAGAGTGTGCTTGCATCCATCATGAGTGCATTAAGTATAGATGCGAGAGTATCAGGAGACTTATTAGATCCCTTATCCGAAGATGAAGCATTACTTGTAGAGGTTTTTCTAAGTGCCCATAAAAGGATGTCCCGATGGCTCTGGATCTTTGTGAGTTTGAACATGGAGGTGCTTGCACGAACCTTCTTCATATTATCCACAATGTTATAATCCACAATGGGAAGACTGACTGAGGTGTCTGGGGATGGAACTTGGTTTCTGGTTTCTGGAGGGATGGTTCTGTCCTTACTGCTGTCGGAAACACTATTTCATTGAGACCGCTTTCCCAGACTTTCTCTGAGTGTTCTTCACTGAGTTCGTCGATGGATTGAGTTTCCTTCAGATATTATATTTGAATCTTTGTATTGTACCCAAAATTACATTGATCAACACTTGGCTTCTTAGGTTGTATTATTTGCTTTGCTTCTGGTTCATACTGTCACTCGGAGGCTGCTTATCAGCAGTACTCTTTTGGGTTGTGAGAACACAATGGTACATGTTCACTGCATGCCCAATACTTGGAGCTTCATCAGTTACAATACCTTCTTCCTTCCCTTCATCAGGCTTAGTCTGCTCCTCAATAATGACCGAATCAATAAACATCATAGCCATTTTGCTCATGAGTTGGTTCCATTGTGGGCACGTCTTTTCTGAATGATGCTCGTTATGAAACGTGCAACACGAATCCATGCCAATTTTTTCAATATTCAGGACAACATTGGAACTCTGTGAAAACTTTTTTGGTTGATTGTTGCTACTACTAGAATTTAAATTCCTTTTAAACAAGAACTTTGAGGCCTTGCTGCTCGTGGAAGTATCGCTTGTCCTTTATTTAATTTCATCGATTTTAGTGGTCAAGGACTTGACGAGATGAGTCAAGATTTCAAGATCATTTGGTTCTTTCTCCTTAGCCTTTCTCACGGAGGTCTAAGACCTCTTACCCATGTCCTTAGAGTTTTTTGTTGATTCATCAGTCGAGATGACTCCAATAGCACACAAGTCCTTCTCAACAAAAATAGCCTCTTTGTAGTTTTCTGTTAATGTATGTCTCGCAATTCACTTTACAAATTGCGCAATATTTGTTAGCAAGGAAAAAGTGTAGTAATCTATGGTGATGGAGTCGTGAAGTTTTGTGTTGTCAGAAAATTTGTTCAAGATGTGATTGAACCTCTGATTGAAATCTTTAACTTTTTCCTTCTGCTCCATCTTAAGATTACCCAACTCCTTTAATAACATGGCAGGGGTCTTGTCTTCAAAAAAAAATCAAGAACTATCATTTTGAATCCCCTCTAATTCTCGATGGAGTTTGGAGGAAGGCTGTGATTGCATACAATTGCTCTACTAGCTATAATTGCATACAATTGCTCTACCATCCAAGGTACATGGAAAAATTATGCATGCAACATCATCATAACTTACCTCAAGTGTTTGTATATGTAGGTAAAAGTTGTCTAAGTGATCTTGAGCCTTCACTGTCTTGTGAGGGTCATACTTCGTCAAGAGCTTCCCCGCGTGCCTTGGCATCTTTCGCAGGATATCGAAAAGTGCTAGTGCATATTGAGTCATCCATTCCATATTTTGATCTGCCATGGCTTCCTCTTTGTTGTCCTCCTCTTCCTTTTCGGAATCTGATGGTTCCTTTTCCTCTTCTTCTTCTTCTTTGTCTGTCCCACCAAAAGTTGAACTTGAGAGTAAGGGGTTGCCTCTGTTACCTCTGTGAAAGTGTGGAGGTTCTTCTTCCATTTCCACAAGGTCTGATAATTCTTCAAGAGTGGCGAGGACCAGTTCTTCAACGGATGAGACTATTGTCCCTGTGGGGGTGATATTTTTCTTCTTTTGAAAATATGGAAGATTGATTACTCCTAGAATTAATCCAACAACTTTTGCAAACTAACAGGTGATGGGGAAGACGACTTGAAGTTGATCATATGGGATTTCACATTCAGGCATGGGCTAGGAAGAGTCACCAAATTTAGAAGTACAGGTATTGGAGGTGGAGTGAATGATGTTGCCTTGACCAAAAGATGGATTAGTGGGGTTGATGGGTCTATCAGCCATAAAATATTGGCGTCCCTCCTTCTAGCACTAGAAATTTTGATGGTGTTGGACCCGCCAACATTCATGGGATCTCCCCGATATGAAGTCCCAATCAGACCTCACACTGTATGGTGTAGGAGTCCCGTCCGATATAAAGGCCCGATTGCCAAATCCATAAATATTTTCCTTGGCTCTAGTTGTTAACACAAGAGAGTGATGCAATGGTATCTTCAAAAAGCAAGGGGAGTGCGTCTGGTGAGTGTGCATTGCTACTATGTCGAGGTTCTTCTACTGCAGAGGGGGGAGAGAAACGTGAGCCTCTAAGTGAGAGGTAATAGTACCACCCAGGAAGATACGCACATGAACCAAAAGGACCCATCTAACATCCATTGGAATAGTCCATAGCAGATGTGACAATCATTACAACCAACAAACAAGGAAAGATACATCTAACATCCAATAGAAGAGTCCATAGCGGATGGGACGGTTGTTACAACCAACAAACAAGGAATGATTTGTCTAGTATCTCACAGAATAGTCCATAAGGAAGGGACAACTATAAAAACCATTACATCACATTCTCAATAAGATAAGCACTAAAATAACTCGAATAGTTCAACTATATTCGTACATGTGAAATAAAACATGAAACACAAACGTCCACAGGATAGTCTTGCAAACATTCATAGTCCATGCATGAAAAACGTGTTGACCTTAAAAGGCTTATGTTATTAAGCAAAAGTTCCAAGACACATATTTACATTGTACATCACTAGCCCCAGTAGTGGGACATTGGAGCCACTCCTTGCTCCTCAAAGAACTAGCTGATCTCTCTAATGCCTTATGGGAGGGGCCAAGGTGAAAAAGTCCTTTACCCATATAATGAGGGGCTATATATAACCAAGGGATGATGGTTCCCCTTTGTGACTCTTTGACTACCCCCATGACTATTCAACTTACATGACTCTTCATATTCATGTTTGTCCTTTGGACTTCCACTTTATAATACATTTGATTACAATATACATGGTTCACACTAGTTATGTGGCATATGACAACTCATGACATGACTTGACATGACACTACTGACATGGATTGGCTTGATGATGTGGTGATTTCAAGTCATTGTTGTTGTTGAGTGCTAGATGTGTTCTTGGATATGCTTTCTCTTCTCCTTCGCATAGCTTGGTGATGCAGGGTCTTCAATGATCTTCAGTCTCTGAAGGTGGTTGAAAACTTGTGTCCCTTTGCTTGCTCTTAATACATCCACTCGTAAGTTCATCTTCAAGTGAGTCTTTAGGCATGCTTCCCTCCTTCTCCTTCTTCATCATCTCACCATGACTTGATAGTGTACTTATTCCTGCAATTCACTCATGACGGGACAACATCAATCTGAAAACTTCCTAGTCTAGATGATGAATTATTATCCATGATCTGAGCCCGGGACAAGTGATAGATCGAGAGATAGGGCTCAGTGACTGCGCATTGTGCAGTTCTAGCTGCCAGGGAGAGAGCTTGATCACTGAAATTGCACAGAGTGTAACTCAGGCTTGTCTGAGGAAATTTTTTGCACAGTCCTCACTAAGGAGAAAAATTGTGCAGTGCCCATTGAGGGATAGAAATGCACAGTTCAAGAAAGCAGTGGATTTTGTGGGATGAGGCCCTGGAAGGAAAAACTGCGCAATTTCAAGAGGCAAGGGGGACTGTGCAACAGAGAGGCCTGAAGGGAAAATATGCGCAGTTTCTGAGGGCAGTGAGCTCTAGCTAAGGGAAGGGAACTAGAGGAAGCATTTGTGTAGTTTTGGAGGCCAAGGGAGGTTTGGATCTCTACACATTGCTTAGTTCCAATAAGCAAGGGAAAATATTGAGGGTTGAAGGAGTGAAGTGCCCAGTTCAAGGCAAACTAAGAGGCATACCTACGTAATTCTGGGGGTCAAGGAAGGTTGTTGGACTCTGGAATTGCGTAGAACAACATCCCTAGAGGACAATGATTGTGCACTGCGTAGTTCCAGGTAGCAAGGTCACATCCATGAGGGATAAGACTATGCAATGTGCAGCTCAGTCAGGGCCCAGTGAAGCTAAGTTTCCCGTTCGGGAAGATTTTCTGAAAATCTCTAAGTGCGAGAAGGGAGATGGACATGTGATGAACTTGAACTATGATTCCACACTTAGCATACTTTGACAACACAACAACATAGATCATCGAAACAAACAAATAAAGCATTCCACTCTATGTGACTACCTCATGACAAGATGTGACAAGTACGATACTTGAGATAAACTTTAGGATGACTAGGAAAACACTTATGTGACAACGCTCTAGACATTGTGTATGAGTGTGATGGATGTTTACATGATTAGGACTACTCATAAATACAAATATCGACCTTCAAAACCACCAAAAAAGGCTCGCAAACATTACATAACAGTCAAACATGACAAAAGACAATAGTTAATCGAACAAGGAAAAGGGGCCAAAGAACTTCATGAAAGCTCATGGAATCAGATTTAGTGTTTGCAAAAATTAAGGAAAAGGCCAAGGAAGGCTCCGAAATTTGAGTGCAAGTGAAAATTTTGGAGGGTTTTGCAACAACTACAGCAATTGTCTGCCCCCTTCCAGTGATCCCACAAAAGTTTGTCTATAATTGTCTTCAACCATTCTTCAGTTTTTATTTTGGAGTAGTTATGTTGTTTGTATGTTACACAAGAAATAATATTTCAGTTGGGACCCATCTAGGCCCAATGTTGTGATCCATGACTCTTGTACCACATGTAATGAACCCAAAAAACACACTAATTTTGTTTTCTTGTGGTTGTTTATGATTTCATTTTTCAAGTAATACTTCAAAAATTTATACTTGTATACTTTGCCACTAGCTAATTTGTTGAATAATTCTCTTTATAATGGATTAGAATGTCCCTGGATTGTTAAGCCTTTCCAAAAATCTAACTCTTGAATTCTTACATTTTTGGCTCCCCTTATCTTTTGTAATATGCTATTTATACTAATGTTTACATTAATGTTTAATCGCTATACAACTATTTTTGAGTTCCAAAAAAAGATCTTTTAACCAGTAATATTTCATAGTTTAAAGTTTTTATTCTATTCCTATTTTCAATATTTTACCTCTCTTAAAAATCTTATACAATATTTGAATCAAGGTTTTGGGTTAGGGTTACATTGTTACTTTTGTGAAACAACATGGATTTTATTCATTTCCTTTGGTTATTTGAGGAGAGTGTTTACCCTCTTACTATTTCATCACACTTGTAATCAAAATATGTAAAATTAGGGTTTAACCCAATTTTTTAGTGAAGCTTCATTTATGTATATCACTCTTATTTACATGCCCATAGTTCATTCCTTTCAATGATACATATTCGATATGTCTTATATTCCAATGTTGAAAGTGTGGGATGTAATATTACTATCATAACTTGTAGTTCAAACAGAGGATTTATCAAGTCTTATAATGTTATACAATACCAACATACCATGTGAATTTTGTTTTTCATCGATCATTATTATTTTATTTGATACTTAACCATCGTTTGGAATTAACGTGTGGACCGATCCAGATTATGTGGAGCTTTATCATTGGTTCAACATTTGGCAGCCCACATGGCTTCACATGGGTACACTTGTTGACATGAGGTCTTCTAATCAACAACTATGATTTGATATATATTTCTTTTATTTCCTCTATGTATTGTGCTTGTCTGGTTAGTTTATTCAACCAAGGTTTTTAATTTAATCTCTATTACATTGGAATGCACATTCACTCTGGAACTATAGTGTCACTTATGCCCTCTCAATGGAAATTTACTCTCGACAAAGATGTATTCAAAGGTTCACACTTATCTAATGATTTTACCCTCCTTTCTTTCTGAAAATATTAGTAACCCTCACTCACATTTCTTTGTAAATTCTATTTAATTACTGGGTATGGTTTGAATATTAAAACCCTAGACTAAATGTAATAACCTAGTTCTTCCTTGTTTAAAATTTTTGGCTAGATTATTTTGTCATGGCCATTTATGGTCGGCCATATCATGGCTGAAATTTATTTTACATGCATTACTTTTTACTTGGGGTTTTAACCCTACAGGAATACCTTTACTTTGGATATTTCTTTTTATTTATTTTATCATATATGGATCTCTCTTACTTTGTTATTTTTTCACTAGTACTTTTAGCTTAAATCTTTGGATTATGGTTGTAGCTATAAAAAATTGTATTTAATGAATTTTTTGGCATAAAACTATGTCTATTCAGAGAATTAAAATCTCTAAATGAAACTCTGTTATCAGGGTATTTTTATTTGCCACCATTTTAATGATAAATTGCAATTTTGTTATAGAGGTATGACATGGGTTATGAAGCATGATTTTTCTCTCGAGTAATCTAGGTATTTTAGATATTCACTGATTCGTTAAATCACATTTTTTTTCCCAAACCTTCTATCTTGGCTTCAAAGAAATTTGCAGGTTTAACTAAGCTATGGAGAATTTTGGAAGTTTTTCCTTCATAACTATATTGTGGAGATTTCCAGTATGTAATAAATTTTTAGCTCCTCCTCTTCAAGTAGAGTGTGTATGTACCCCTGGTTTCTACTTATGATTGTGATTGAATGTTTCGATGAAGACAAGCCAGTAGGGTTCTATTTTTTTTAATTCAATTACCATAAGTACTTTGTAAAACATTTCCTCAGAGGAAATTTTTATTTTAAAGGCATCAATGCCTTACATGTATTGTAAAAAACATGAAAATGGCTGAAAATATTCAGTAAGAGGGTATTGTTATCATGACTTGGGTCCTTTCGACTAATTCTGAATATCCATTGCATATTCTTTCATAAAAATGTGTAATATATGTTATTATTTTATGCTGTTATTTCAAAAGGTTGTTATAAAAATTGTGTTGACTCTCTTTAACTCCCACCTTCAGCAAATTCTATATATATTTACAAGTATTCTCTTGTAGACTTAATGAAATTATGAGTTGTAGACTTAATGAAATTATGAGTTAATAGTTACAAGTTAACTACCTTTCCTCTTTGTACCATTTACAATTTGGCTTAACCTTTTCCAGAAGTTTTCTACAGTGTTAATTCTCTCAAAATTTAATTAGACAATGTTATTGCCCAAATTTTTTCTAGTTAGAATTCATTCCATCTAGGTCATGATTTGACCTTACCTGCAAATATGTTAGTTATGTCTATACATGTTTGACCCTAACTATATCTCCATACAGAGAATGGATGCTTTCTCCATACTTCATATAAATAATTCGAACTTTTTCCTAATCTTTGCATAAATACTAGTATTTAGTTTTAATTACTATATTTACTCTTTGCATAAATACTAGCATTTAATTTTAATCACTATATTTACTCTTTACATAAATACTAGTATTTAGTTTAATCACTATATTTACATGGAAAAGTAATTTCTATTGCAAAGAATCATTATGCAAAAATTAAATACATATTTTTCACGTATTTGCTTCTATCATATTGATTACTATTTTTTGTATGGATGTAACACATTTATCATTTCAAATATTAAAAGTAAAATAAAGTCTATCTTTCCTTTTCATTTGCATGCACATACAAAAATGACACAAATTGTAATAACAATACAACTACTCAAATAATTAAACATAATTTATCAACCAGTAACAACTACTTAAGATAAGTGTTACTCAAAATATCAACTTTCTAATGACTTATGGAAAATAAGTCTAGAGATACCATGCTCCACCCAAACTTGACTCTTTATCCTTAAAGAGTTCCCCCGAGCTTCAATGGTTTGTAAATCAACTTAATCCTTTGTTCCTTCTTTTTGTCACCACACTTCTCGACCTAGTTCAACACCATGTGAGTCTCATGCCAATATAGAACAAGAAAACATACATTTTTTCCAATTCAACTGGTATTTAGTAACTACCTCCTCCTTATCCACCAAGTGGCGGGTAGTTACTTGGCTCATTAATGATCCCTACTCTCCCTAGCCACTTAAGACAACGTCCTATCTTACTCATAGAGTTATTGATCAATTCCTTAGATTAGATGCCTAGGTATTAAACCATCAAGGTTAATTAAATTCAATCATTAACTTGCAGCCCATGGTTTCTCTTCAGCTAATTATTTTCTAGATTTTTCATTAAAAACTAAAATAAAACAACTTTACATAAGGTAACTATCAGTAACATGAAACTGATAAACCAATCCCAATTCAGTCTTAAAGTCAGAATAACAAGCACACATAACATATACAAATTTACAAATAAACACTAAGTTGTGGGATATCACAACAGGACCCTATTCTAAATGTACACTATTGTACTACATGCCTCTTCCAAAAGACATCTAGGCATGTCTTGGTCATATAACATTTCCATCATTGCTCCAACTATTGTCCTATTCTTTCTCTCTACAACCACATTCTACTGCAAGTTATACAGAGTTGTCCATTCTCTAATGATGCCTTCCTTTTCATAGAACTCCTTGAATTCTTTCTCAATGTACTCACCTCCATTATCATTCCAAAGAACCTTTATCTTTCTGCTTGTCAAATTTCCACAAGAGCCTTGAACTCTTGGAAGTGACTGAAGACTTTGTCCCGTGTCTTCAAGAAGTAAATCCAAGTCTTTATGGAGAAGTCATCAATAAAGGCAACAAAATACTCATAACCCCTAAGATACTTTGTGGACAATGGGCCACAAATATCAGAATGTATCAAATGTAGCACACCCTTGGTTCTATTGTTACTCCATGGAAATGTTTCCTTCACAAACTTCCCAAGTACACACCCTTTGCACACATCATCACGTTTCATGATTACTTATGGAACTCCTGTCATGGTCTCCATAAGCAACTTAAATCCATGACGAATATGTCCAATCCTCCTATGCCATATTGCTCCCATATATTTGTCAATGTTGTTGCTAACTAGTGCTTTTGGAGCGTCCAACTGCAACTTGTGCAACTTATTGCTTCTAACCACAATCTGAATCACTAACGTCCAATTCTAGTGCTTTAAGTACACCTTCTATCCTCAAAAGTACACATCATATCCCTTACCTTGAAGAGTATAAATTGAAATTAGGTTCATTCATAAACCTGGTACATGCAACACATCTGTTACATGAGTATTCTTGCTTGAATCCCTTTGAAGGGTAATTGTCCCTCTCCCAAATGGAGTGCACTTGGACTTATTTCGTATCTAAATATAGAAGCTTATCTCCTCTTTCTTGTAGTTGGAGAAATAATATCTAGCCCCTATCATATGACATGACACCCCACAGTCAATCTACTAGACCCCTGTGGAGGCAGAGCTAGATAAGCAAGTTATGTAAGTGAACTCATCTCCAAGTCTTGAAGATAGCTCATCAATATTCGTTGAAGTTGCTTTATGTTGCTTCTTCTTCTTTTCATCCTTCTTTCTATTTGGACATTGACTAGCATAGTTACCGTGTTGAATGCATCCAAAACACTTAATTTACTCAAGTCATTTTTCTTCTTCTCTCCCTTGGAGTTATGCCCTTTGCTTGAGACCTTCTTGGCTTTGGCCTTTCTTGATAGAGCAACAATTGTTTCATCCTCATGTTTTTGGGTTCTACTACTATTGCCACTGAAAAGACTCAACCTAAGCTCCTCTTGAGTGAAATTGCTCCACAAACAATCCCAATTAGGTAGGTCTTATTTTCCATTATTCATTTGGACAAACACGTCCCACTACTTTGAGAACTCATTTAAGGTGGTTCTCACTAGCTTCTCATCACTTATATTCTCTCCCATAGCTATTAACTCATACTTGAAAATTATAATCCCGGTGAGGTAATTGACTACACCTTCTCCTTTATTCATCCTGGTGTTTCTTAGCTTCTCTCTCAGAATCTGCTTCATGTTTACGATAGCATTTTGGAACAACTCCAAGATGGCATCCCACATCTTCTTGGTTGTATCTAATTCTACGATATGGGGAATGATGTGATATTTAACCTCGTCTATGATAATTCACCTAGCTTTGGAATCTTCCTTCCAGTAAACTATTAACTACACCAAATTTTTTGGTACGACTACAACTGTCGTAGCATACTCCTTCAGCTCATCGTCCTCCAACAATAATAAGATTTCATGTTTTCAGACACTGAAATTCGATGCACCATCAAGTTTGTCCTAATCTCTCAATCAAATTGAAGTCATATCTAGAACCCTCAAACAATAAATCTGAAAAGAAAATGTGTGTAATAAATCCTTGATTTCTCCTTCAAAACCCTTGTGCTCAAGTCACAAATAACCTCAATGTTTTATTGCTCTAATAACAAGTGAAATTTTGGTTACCTAGAAGGTGCTATTAACCAATTAATTATTTCCTGCCACTTATTTATGGCAAATTAATTTCATTACTAGAAGCAATGAATAACAACATAAACAACACCAATCACACAATTTACACTAGTATTTTTGGACAAATGTCCCTAGAAAAACCCCCATGTGGGGAAACCCATTTTTAGATCTAAGGGCTTTTATTATTATCTTCAACAAATAAACCATTATTGAGAAATTACAACTTCTTTCCTAACACTGGAAAATCTCTAGCAAAATATTTCTTCACTTTTGCTAACCTGGAAAACCCAACCACTTCCATTCTCTACAATTCACATTGCCTTTAGCAACACGCACAAGCCTCTGGTAATTTGCACTGGCTCTTTCTGGAAATTCATACATCCTTCTGAAAAACTGTAGAAAATCCTGTAGATTCACAATCTCATGTAATCTACTAAAACAAGAGACAAGAATCTACTTCTACTCTTTATAGCAGAAGCCCATAAACATTGAGCAAACAATAATCAATAGAGGAAGAGAATCAGCGGCACATAACACAATAAATATCCATGGAAAGCCACAGATCAAAACCCCACTATTTGTATTGTATTAATCTAGAAAATCAAGATGAGATTACAATGCTTTTTCTCACAAAAACAATCCCAACACTCAGTAAAATCAATCTCCCAACTCACAAGCAAGCTCAAGCCAAATCCATGCCTCTTCTCTGTTCTCCAAGCTCCCTATTTCCTTGCACCCTTGGTCAAAGAATTTGGATGAATACATATGCTCTACTCAACTTTGCGATTAACCTGCACAAGTATTTCCTATCCTCCGCCTGATGGCTTCCTTTGGCCAATACTTAGTCAAATTTCCAAGCTTCCAAGCTTCTAATTCTTTGCACAATTCCTGAGAGAATTAGCCCGTATTTAAAGGGAAATTCCTCAATTCCTGAATGCATGCACTATTAGTGCAACTCAGACAAATCTAAAACAAATAGTACATTGTCCTTGCACTCTACCCTCAACTGGGTCTTTCTCAGAATCGACATGCATGAGTTTCTGATGAGGGAATCTTCAATTAATTGGAGTAGCACTAGTTGAGTGCACTAATGCGTCAACTGATTGTTAACTCACTATTAGTTCCTCAAACAGTTTGAAACTAATTTAACTGGACTTAACTTAATAAACTGAGTTAACTAATTACCACTCATACTTAACTCATCCTAGACCCCTATAATAAGGGAGAACATATACATGACTTCAGAAAGACTTCCAACTCGAAATTCCTAATTTAATTAAGTTAATTAAACTTAATTAAATAACTACAAGTTGTTATGAGAAAAGAATTACAATTTAATTCACAATTTAATTCAAGGAAAAATTAAATTGGAATTTTTGGATTCTATTTTTAACATTTCTTGTTGCTATTCTCAACACACCCTCTCAACAAGAAAGGAATTCAATTTGATGTTGATCCCGATCCCAAACCTTTGGAATGTTTTGCATGCAACACTTCTCTCGAGTGTTGTAGCTCCAACAACTCTAGAAACAAAAAACGTCCAACCTGAATCAGAATGACGCCTCTATCATCAAAGTCTCTAACTACTATTACCCCTATCGACTGAAAACTCTGTGCTTCTGTCGACTCTGCCTTTTCGCACTTGTTGTCAACCCTCTCTATGCTCTTCAATATCTGATTGCTCTAGCCTCTGTCACTTTGATCTCTAACTGCATCAATCCCATTAATTCTTCCCACTACTATATAATTTTGGCTCCCATAGCAAGGTACAATCCATGAGATAAAACCACTTAATGGACCCTGCCCAATTTCAGCCCTTTTGGGACTAGCACTTCACATCGCCCCACCTTACACCTGGAGGTATGGCTACATGTGATCCCTCTGCCCACTTGGCTTGAAATTTCCCCTACTGGAGATCTCTGCATGAGTGGATTCCTCCACTTGGTCTCCTCTCTGCTTGTCCAATTGTGTTTGCTCCATAATTGTCTAAGACTGCTTCTTCTCTACTTGAGTGGATCTCTCCACTCAGTCTCCTCTCAACTTCTCTCATTGTGGCTTCTCCACAACTTCCTGAAGCTACTTCCTAGGCTTCTTCTGGGGCTACATGTTGAGAGGTAATTTACTCTCCCTCTCAACACCAAGTCTATAACCTTTGCCTTGCTCCTCAAGGCTTTGCATGCATCTTGAACCTCAAGAGCATACAGGTTCTTGACCCGTGCGCCGATCTGTTTCACCTGTCCCGTGATGATGTGTCTAAGGAAAACCTTTCCCTTACTAAAAAACACATCATAGCCACGGTCTTCCATTACCGCGACTGAAACAAGATTCTTCTTTAGTCCTGAAACATACATCACATCTGTGATCCTAAGAGGGGAGCCAAACTCTATTTAAAAGGTAACTGTACCAATCCCGGTAGCTCTATACCTCTCGTAATCTCCAAACTCTATGCTCTACTTGAGGTCTTTCTCCTCAAATCACTAAAGAGATCTCTATTCCCCGTCATATGGAATGAGGCACCACAGTGAAGATACCACACACCTCCCATGGCAGTGTCGTCCATGCATGCAATGAGAGAGAAATCAAGTTCGAATGATGAAGTTAGAGCTTCACCTGCTGCTACTATTGTCGGCTCCTTCTTGCTTTCTTTCCTCTGTGGGCAGTTCTTGACATAGTACCCATGCTCGTGATAGTGAAAACACTTGACTTTCAACACGTCCATATTATTTCCTCCCTCCTCACCTTGAGACTTCTTTCCCTTGACCCACTTTGAATTACCCGCTACGGCAAAATCCTCTTCCACTTCGTTGGAAGAGGTCCCATCTCTGGTGTTCCTCCTAATCTCATCCTGCATAAAATCTTACCATAATCGTTCCCAATCTGGCAGCTTCTCCCGAATATTGATAGAGTCCTAATAACTAATTCAAATATTTGGGAGTCCAAGAAGAGCAAGGCCCACCATATCTTCCTTGGCAACCATGATTCCAACACTTCCAAGTTCATCATGTCATTGAGTAAACTTGGCCAAGTAATTTGGAATTGACTCATCTGCCTCCATCTTGATTTTTTGAAGTTTATCTTTCAGTTCCAACTTCCTTTGGTCACTGTTATTCTGGAAAAGGTCCTTCAATGTTTTCCACATAGCATGCAGATTTTCCTTCCCATGGAGACTCAAGACAATGTGGTATCAAACTCCCTTAAGGATTATCCACCTCACCCTTTCCACACACTTCTTCCATTCGACAAGATTCTAAGCATCCGATGTTGGTGGTTTAGGAATGTCCTGATCAATGAATTTCTTCAAGCCATTATCCTCCAACACGACCTCCATCCTGTCCTTCTAGGCTATATAATTTGAGCTGCCATCCAAGGCATACTCAAGCCACAAACCATAGAACGCCATTTGTTGATCCTGAAGTATGTATTGAAAATTCGAATTTCACCTGTAACCCAGAAACTCAAAACTTTGAAGTCTCCTCTAGAGAGCTGATATTAAATCAATGATATCTCCCTCATCCGAACTCCAATTCAACCGATTTTTTTTCAATTTAGGTATCTTCCCATGGAATCTAGATCTGCAATTTGTTTCTGAAAATTTTGCACATAAATTTTTAGATCTTCTCTACAAACTCTCGGCCAAAAAACAATCTTTCTCCGATACCATGTAGAAAATCCTGTAGATTCACAAGCTCATGCAATCTACTAAAACAAGAGATAATAATCTACTTCTACTCTTTACAGCGGAAGCCCATAAACATCGAGCAAACAATAATCAATAGAGGAAGAGAATCAAAGGCACATAACACAATAAATATCCAAGGAAAGCCATAGCTCAAAACCGCACTATATGTATTGTATTAATCCAGAAAATCAAGATGAGATTACAATGCTTGTTCTCACAAGAACAATCCCAACACTCAGTAAAATCAATTTCCTAGCTCACAAGCAAGCTCAAGCCAAATCTAGGCCTCTTCTCTGCTCTCCAAGCTCCCTATTTCCTTGCACCCTTGGTCAAAGAATTTATATGAATACAATATGCTTTGCTCAACCTTGAGATTAACCTGCACAAGTTTTTCCTATCCTCTGCATGATGACTTCCTTTGGCCAATACTTAGCCAAATTTCCAAGCCTGCAAGCTTCTAATTCTTTTCACAATTCTTGAGAGAATTATCCCGTATTTAAAGGAAAATTCCTCAGTTCCTGAATGCATGCACTATCAATGCAACTTAGAAAAATCTAAAACAAATAGTACACTTTCCCTTCACTCTACCCTCAACTAGGTCTTTCTCAGAATCGAAATGCATGAGTTTTTGATGAGGGAATCAGTTAACTGGAATAACACTAGTTGAGTGTAGTAATGCATCAACTGATTGTTAACTCACTATTAGTTCCTCAAACAGTTTGGAACTAATTTAACTGGACTTAACTCAATAAACTAAGCTAACTAATTACCACTCATACTTAACTCATCCTGGACCCCTATAATATAGGGAGAACATATACATGACTTCAGAAAGACTTCCAACTCGAAATTCCTAAGTCAATTAAGTTAATTAAACTTAATTTGTTATTTACAAGTTTCTATGAGAAAAGAATTACAATTTAATTCAAGGACAAATTAAGTTGGAATTTTTGGATTCTATTTTTAACATTTCTTGTTGCTATTCTCAAAACAAACTTGATCTACATTTTGGAAGACTCAAATTGCTTCCAGAAAATTTGCACAAATCTCTAGTGAACTTGCACCTTCTCTGGGAAATTCAATCTAGATTTTAGAAGACTTGCACTGCCTTCTAGAAAATAATCTCGACCTCCTCCTATGAATTTACTAAGCAATTCAACCTCCTCCTAAATCTCATGATATCATTGGGAAAAACTTGACCTTCTATAGGAAATTTTGATAGAAAATATCTCCGAATAATTTTCTCTCAATCATTGTTGTTGAAACCCTCTTGGTATATCTATGACAATTCACCCACTCGATGTGTCTCCAAAGATTCCCATCGATCACCCTTTGTAATCTCTCATTCATAAATGAATGACCATGATTAGAAGTTCACTTGATCCAATCGATGACTAAGATCATCTTGGAAACCTTTTATAAGCTTCTAGAGGAAAATTGATCTTATCCCAATTAATATCAATTAATTATTCACTTTCCCTAAGTTTAGACTTCGAAAATATTTAAAAAATCACTAATTTCAACATAATCAAGATATTTCTCTTAGGAAAAATTAATGGGCTTTGAGATAATTAAATCCTCTGTGTTTCTAGCCTCAATGATACCTCTTAAGACTAGAACACTTGTCCAAGTTGGTGGGCTCCATTATTGCAGCAATAATGCAGCAACTCCCTTTTTTAATTTTATCAACCCGGTAGTTCGTAACAAACTTGGAAGCGGCGATGTTGTATGCACAAGTACTAGCTCTTGCCGCAGCTGTCACTTGGCCAGCTGGCACAAGTCCACTAGGGGCTTAAGCCAACTTCTATGAGCTCTGAGAAGAGTATTTTTAACTGATGGACAAAAGCTAACTCAAAGGAAGCTAATCTACTTGTAGACAGAGACTGAAAAGCTGAAAGGAAATGCAAACCCTAATTTTACCAGCTATCCCTACTGATGTAAAAAAGAGGATGAAAGCTACTGAAAGAGATGCCATTGACTTCTAGGAAGGTAAAATGCATGTGCCTAAGTTATCACTATTTGAAGAAAACATCTTTTTGTATTTTTGAATAAGTTGTCAGAATTATCATGCATGTGCTTTCACTGTTTTTTATTGTGCAGAGGTGGATCGGTGAGAGAAAATGCTTGCAGGAAGTTGGGAAGGTTCGGAGAGGCCCTAAGGGGTCCCTAGAACCCTTCCATAGAGTTTCACAGAGTTTGGCTATCAAGAAACCACTTTCGTGAGCTTCTACAGGAAGTCTGCAGGGGTTCTATAGGATGTTCTGGAATTTCTACAGGATATCTGTAATTTTCTACATGATGTTCAGAAATCGGATTTTGGATAATTGATGGAGGGAAAAGGGTGAAGAAGTGGGTATGGAGGTGAGATAAGGGTGTAAGGAGGTCCAGAGCTTGGTGGATGGAGTTGAGGAGTGGCGAGGATGGTTGGAATTGTTCAAGGAGAGATAGAACAATGATGCACAAAAATATGAGAATTAGGGCGAAGTGAGCGAATGTGGCAAATGTAAGGCAAGGATTCTAAGTAGAGGATGGAGCAGGTGGGATTGATGGAGAATGGGCAGATAGAGGAGTATAACAGGTGCTTTGCAAGTTGTTTTTCAAACGACACAAACAAGGACTTGGAAAATCAAAGACCTATCTACGTTAGCCTATTCTAACCTAGATAACAGCAAAGAAATGGAACAGAAGTTTATTTGCAATGAAATCAGATGAAATAACTATGCAACTAAGCAATCATAAACCTAAGCATGCCATTAAAACTAATATCAAGTTCGATAACTAAGAATCCAACACTAATACTTGCATGGTGAAGCAAAGACAGTGTTTTTGGTGGCAGCAAGGTCACCTTGGTCCCAGCTCATGATTCCACTGAGGGGGAGGTGAGATCCAAAGTGCTTGGTAGTCTTTTTCTGAAGATCTTCGATGTGATTAACCTATCAAGTAAATCCGAACATGAAAAGCTATTTTAATCATCAAAAACGACCTAAGTTACAAAGCAATATTTTAATCTAAATAACAGGTTTTATTCTAAGAATGCAGCAAAGACACATGAAAGTAAACAAAGGAGGTACTAGGCACTTGAGGTGGGCCCAACCCCAAGAGCTACAGCCTCCTAAGAGAGATTAGAGTTGGTGCAAAGCTGGATTCATCTTTATTGACCAAAAGAATAGTTACATTCCAAAAACTGTCCACAAGGAAAACTTGAAAATGTGTTGAAATGCAGAGCTAAACTACTGCCTAAAAAATGACTAAAAACCAAACTACAAACTAGCTAACTTCTTCCTACAAAGTGACTCACTGAAATGAGGCCCTAAGCCTTCTTATTTATACAAATTGAGGACCCCAACAGTCCTCCTAAACTTTAGGGACTCGGCTACCCAAAACTTGCAGTTAACAACAATCCTACTTAACTTGCTTGGCTGCCCCTTGTGCTCCGGGCTTTTGGTGGAGAATTCGAGGTAAGGGCTCATAAATGAAGGGGACACCTTCCTACAAAACCTCTCCCTTGTTCTTCCATGAATTTGGCTGCCAAGTGCTCATTAACACCTTTGATTTTGTCTCAAAATTGACCAAAACACTGCACAAAGCACACATTAGACTTGTTGGCATAATGACTAACCCAATTCACTCTATCAGCATAAATATAATCAAAAACATGCAATAAACTAATGAGAATGGTGGATTAAGTCGAATTAGGAGGATGAATGAGCCCATATAATTATCCATTTTTGGGCTCATCACAAGCTACAAAAACTAACATCCACTAAGGTTTAAATGCCACATTTCAATTGGTTGGTTAAACTCATCTGAGTTTGCATCAAAATGAATTCATTTGTTTCTACCTTTTCCACCAAATAATGTTTGGCTTTCTTCCCTGTCTTCTTCTATTCCCTTTAAATTCTTTACTATATAAACTTATCTATATATGTACCATAAAATCAATTAAATATTTAAAAATAAAATACAATATGTAGAAATAAAACATATTTTCACAAAATTATGTTAAATATGTTTTAGCAAGGACTAAGTTAAAGCATAATATAATTGAAAGTGTAAAATGAGGAGGAATGAATTGATTCATAACATAGGGAGAGATTAAAAAAAACTCATTTTCATATAAAATTTATATAGTTAATTCTTTCTTCAATACATTTCAACCTTTTCATTTTATTATTTTAGATATTTTTTGTTCACAATAATGTGTCAATCAATTTACCATTTCCAATTTCCAAGAGAGAACCCTCTCAACCATCAAAATGAGCCTATCATATACCACATGAATATGTATATATAGGGAATAAAATGAAAAATGACAAGTACGAAGGACTACAACTAAAAAACCAACAGTATGCCAATAACTATCATTCTTCGCATAAGAAATAACTTATTTTTGGTTAGAGGGGCTTCATACTATAAATATATTCTATGTTAATCACTTTCAATATGGAGAAACATAACATTTTAACTTAATTTTCTATCATTTTCATTGTATATATAATATGGATGGATAAATTAAACATTAAATGTCTCAATGTACTTCATACTTTTAAAACTAAATCAAAAATCACAACCTTTATATCTTTACCACCCAGAATTTGTTCAAAGTGCATGAGTTAGGGTTGTATGAAGTAAATGAGGTAAAATTTGTCGAAAACCCATCACAATATTCTTGTGAGACTGAAATAAATGAGTATAGCATATAGTATATCAGGCTTCCCTTTTCTTTTTCTCTTCAAATAAGTCCCATGCAAAGACCAATTATATTGTCCCTTAAATATTCTTTCAAAACCTAGCACACAATGTAGCAATATTGAGTTTAGGTTATTTGCATAGTATATAGCATGTTTGAATTCTTCCTTTTTAAAACAATAAGAAACTTTTATCTTAACCCTTGAATCTTCTTTAAAACCCTTGATATTAAAATAAATAAATAAAATTCAAATATGGAGTTTGAGATAAGATATCACCTTTTTTCAGCCCAACTTAAAGCATGTTTCCTTTTACCATGTGTTTACAACCTTAACAAATTTCATCATTATGGAACCCAGAGTTAATTGAATGAAGTAAACATAATGTAAAGTATGAGTATGAATGAATATAATATAAATAACACACTATTATAGAGTTAAGACGTGATATCAACAACCCAACCACTATTTTCTAGAAAAGATAGCTCGTCTAATTTTTGAAAATGGGTCGGGGAAAAATATATTTTCAACTTTAAATAAATAGACATGCACAGCAAAAATTCACAAATAATTTTATCTTTCAGAGCAGGGGAGAATACAAAAAAAACTCAAAATTCCATGCTAAATCAAGTTAAGCTAAAACATTTACTAACAAAAAGCATGCTAGAGTAATGCTCAATTTATCCACACAGAGTATTCACCTTTAAGTCAAGATTTTTCCTTTCCTACAAAGTCATTTCCCAAGATTAAATATTCTCAACAGTTTGTTGTGCAACGGTTGATATCTCAGTTTAGCTCAAAAACCTCACAGGAAACTAAAGTAGAGATCAACAAATTGAAAGGCTAAATGAGCCAAGCATATTAACCCTAATGAATTTCAAGAGTAGAGGGTGTGCTAGAGAACAGTGACATCAATGTGCCACCAAACCCTATATACTAGATGGTTGGACATGGTGTATGCTACCCTCAACTTTACTATCATAATTGACATCATTTTCATATATCAAAACCTTTATATTATGCTTTAAACCTAATCAGATTCATATGTCATACAATATGACTTACATTGTTTATCTAATGCCCTCAAAAAGTTCACACATATGGTTATACAATAGTGTCATATAACTGTGATGATTAAACTATATATTATCATAATCCTTCTCCTTCAACACATATAACCTAAATTTACAACCATATAGTCAAAATATCATATCATTTTCCCCACACACACAGATATATATATATATATATATTTCTTTCTTTATTATTGAGATTATAAAATATATGATCCATATATTTTGTGAGATATTCATACATTATCAACATTTTCAAAAATTTCATGTAAGCCAAATGATGATACATATGTACACCATTAATGTATCATGAGTCATGAATTTAGGAATAAATTCAATTGTAGACATTTCAAAATGAACTAATGCACACAAATGATCTCCATATCACAACAAGAAGATGCTCATTTGAAACAGAAAATTCTTATGTTATATAGTCATTCAAGCCATACAATTCAAGGCAATCATCCATAATGTTTCAACTAATGGAACCCCACCCAGTGGTGTCATAAAATTTATACACATATGCACCCATCTTGCACCTCCATGAGATTATATTTGGGATTTTGGATTATAATTGGATATTCTTTCAAAGTTGCATGTTGAAATCAAATATATCCATAATTGGATATCCTATCTACTTTTCTTTTCTAGTCTTCAAACTCAGCACTTGGGTATGCAATCAACCATGAAAAAATAAAAAATTAATGAAAACTCTTGCTACGGGTTGTCAAAAAATAAAAATCAGTGCAACCCAACAACTTGAGTGATTTTGGAAATAACAAAAAGAGTAGATATCATTTTTGGGATTCAATTGCATTAACTAGGTCATCCACGTATGACCGTTTCCATGAGATATAGTCACAAGTGACTAATTTCTCATGATTTGAATAGTTCACTTAGCACTCATTGCATCGGGTGAAGCTCACAGGGGTGAAGAAGTGGGATTGAAACTAGTGAAATAAATCACATAACGTCAATCATCACTTCCGGGGCTTGCACTCAGTAACCAGGACTTCCCGTGAGGTCACCCATCCCAGATCACCTCTGGCTCAAGCGCGCTTAACTATGGAGTTTTCCCCACAATAAAGCCCACTTAGCTTGCTAACCCATTTGCAAAAGCTTAGCAAGTATCGTGCCTCATGAACCATTCAAGTAGAGATCCCCTCACTCTTTTTGAATTGAAGTATAGGGGGTTTTACGCAATGCATTATATTAGATATCATTTTTGGGATTCAACTGTGTTAACTAAGTCATCCACGTATGACCATTTCCATTAGAAGTAGTCGCAAGTGACTAATTTCTCATGATTTGGATAGTTCACTTAGCACTCATTTCATCGGATGATGCTCACAGGGGTGAAGAAGTGGGATTGAAATTGGTGAGATAAATCACATAGCATCAATCATCACTTCCGAGGCTTGCACCCGGTAACCAAGACTTCCCGAGAGGTCACCCATCCCAGATCACCTCTGGCTCAAGTGCGCTTAACTATGGAGTTTTCCCCACAATAAAGCCCACTTAGCTTGCTACCCGATTTGCAAAACCTTAGCAAGTATTGTGCCTCATGAACCATTCAAGTAGAGATCCCTTCACTCTTTTTGAATTTAAGTATAGGGGGTTTTATGCAGTGCATTATATTAGATATCATTTTTGGGATTCAACTGTGTTAACTAAGTCATCCACCTATGACCATTTCCATGAGAGGTAATCACAAATGACTAATTTCTCATGATTTGAATAGTTCGCTTAGCACTCATTGCATCGGGTGATGCTCACAAGGGTGAAGAAGTGGGATTGAAACTGGTGAATAAATCACATAGCGTCAATCATCACTTCCGGGGCTTGCACCCGGTAACCAGGACTTCCCGGGAGGTCACCCATCCCAGATTGCCTCTGGCTCAAGCATGCTTAACTATGGAGTTTTCCCCACAATAAAGCCCACTTAGCTTGCTACCCCATTTGCAAAACCTTAGCAAGTATTGTGCCTCATGAACCATTCAAATAGAGATCCCTTCACTATTTTTGAATTTAAGTATAGGGGGTTTTACGCAGTGCATTATATTAGATATAATTTTTGGGATTCAACTGCGTTAACTAAGTCATTCACATATGACCATTTCCATGAGAGGTAGTCGCAAGTGACTAATTTCTCATGATTTGAATAGCTCACTTAGCACTCATTGCATCGGGTGATGCTCACAGGGGTGAAGAAGTGGGATTGAAACTGGTGAAATAAATCACATAGCGTCAATCATCACTTCCGGGGCTTGCACCCGGTAACTTGGACTTCCCAAGCAGTCACCCATCCCAGATCGCTTCTGGCTCAAGCGCGCTTAACTGTGGATTTTTCCCCATAATAAAGCCCACTTAGCTTGCTACCCCATTTGCAAAACCTAACAAGTATTATGCCTCATGAACCATTCAAGTAGAGATCCCTTCACTCTTTTTGAATTTAAAAAGCTTTAATTCTCCTTCCTTTAGTACAGAGCATTTTTATTGTTTTCTTTATAGAGCATCTTTATTGTTTTTTAATGGAGGGATGTATCTTTCTCTTTTTTATTTGAAGGATATTTTGTATGGTATCTATATTTAGAAGTAAGAGCTTTTCTTCATCGTTGATCTTAGGTTTTTTGGGGTGAGGGTGGGTTGGTATTTTGAGATTTCAATTTGATTTTAGATATCATGCAATAGTTGTAATTGGATGGATTATATAAAATTGTAGGAGGGTTTGAGAAGCCATGAGGAGGCCATCCATGTCAATAAAAACTTTATTTTGTGGCCACAAGCATAATTTAGGAAAAAGGATAATCATACAACTTTGCAAATTGTCACAATAATGGATATTTTGGTTTAATTTAAGTATCATATGTTTAGTTGAAAGAAAACTACAACATGCTTCTCATTATAGCTATAAATCTAAGGGAGATCATGAAGACCTCAAATCATATACAAATATCTCTCAACTATGCTATTTAAAAAATAAAAATAAAAAAACATTATTAATAATCTTAATAATATTTTGAAGTATATTAAATGATCTTGTGACTTGTACACATATAAGTGGATCAAAGCACACCTCCATGTCCTTAAATTTATAATCCCCCTCAGGGGTAGCTCACTTGGCAAGCTCGTGATATGTAAAGTTATGTGAGTGATGAAGCCCTTTATTTAAATCCCTTGTGAGCCAAAACAAGTGTGTCGTCTAAGAGCCCCAAGGGTTAGCTCAACTGGTTGAGTCCCCATTGTTAAGTACCTTGCCGATTGGGAGGTCACAGGGTCAATTCTCCTCGACGTCCTGGGGGTTAGTCCCTACTAGTCTCGCTGGCGGGCTTTAAAAGATTCCCTTTGGGGTTGATCTACCCAGATTTTTCCAAGGGAAAAAAAAGTGTGTTGTCTAAGAGGCAAGGTGTGGGTCACACCTATGGGCTCTAGTGGTAACAGTGGAACCCAACCCACTTGTTAATTCCTCTAGTCACCCAAAAAAAAATCAATATTGTTATTATAATATTAATATGAAATAGTCTCATGCACGCAACTCAATTAGTGATCGAAGTAATGTGAGTGTGTGGTAACTAAGAGATCCAAGGTTCAAATCCCCTCGGTTGTGACTCGGTTTATAGAGAAGAGGGCGGGTCATAGAGCCCAAATGTTTATTAGTGATCCTGTGTCACGTGAGCAACCAAGTTCCTCTAGGTTAAAAATAAATATTAATATAAAATAATATTATTTTTAAACTAAATAAAAAATATTATAACATTAGTTTTAGTTTTAGTAATTAAGAAATGAAATATTATCTTTGTCGTAAAACATGTTAAACTTATAATAAAATTGATTCCAGTTTGAAATAATAATATTATTATTAACTTAATATTAAATCCTAAAAAATATTTATTTTAATATAAATTAATTAATTAATATAAAAAAAAAAAAAAAACATATATATTAATTTGCAATTTCATTTTTAAAAACTAAAATAAAGTTGTTGAAATAAAACTAAAATAAAGTCGTTGAAATATTAATAAGCAAGCAAGCTCCCATCTAATCTCTAAGCAAGTCCCCATACTTAACCAATACACTAAAAAGAAATAACTTTGAAAAATAGATGATTATATTACTTAAGTTTGAAAGACTCATATGTAAGCGAGTTCACATCCAATATGTAAGCAAGTCCCCATCTAAGAAATGGATACTTAATCAATACACTAACAAATAAATAACTTTAAAAAGTTATATTACTTCAGTTTTGAATGAATCACAACTGTTACATTACTTAAATTATGAATGAATCTGTACTAGACTAAACATAAATTAATTAACCATATAGATCATCAATATTACCGACAACTAACTAAAAAAAGCTATTAAATTTTGAATAAACCTATGAAGTCAACAATTTACTCAACTTTAAAAACATAACGATGAAGCCAATCTTATCCCAACCGTACACAACCTAAGAAATAAAGTCAACACTATTACTCAATTTTGTAAACATAATGATCCAGCCAAGCTTATCCACACGATCTAAGAATAGAAGAATTATCTCAGAAGTGCCTTCAACTTCATGGTAGATAGTTACCATTAGTTTATTATTAATTTTTGCTTTCAGCAGGACTATAGTGATCAGTAGATTGTTGATCCTTATCAAAAAAATTCACGTTATTATCATTTAACTAGAACATTAGAATAGTAATTTTCATTTATTGAAATTTTAATGAAAGTTTTTGATTGGAAAAAGACGACTTTTTATCGCAGGTTTTGCTTATCTCAATGTAGAAATGTTGTGACAACATATAATTTATCCAAAGTGCAGAAAATGTGGTGATAACTTATTTTATTTTATGCAATATAACAATTATATCAAGGCATTTGTATTTTATGAAAAGTTTCTCATCACCTTACCACCAACTATCTAGTTGCCACCTCTCAAGTGGTAGCTACCACTGCCTCTCAATTTCTAGCCACCTGCCACCAAACATAACATGAAATTAGTCTTAACAGGCCAACTAGCTACCCTTCCTATCCTTGGTCCAGTAGCAGCAAGGACTTGACTACACCAGTGACTTATTTAAAAACGGAACATTGTTTAGAAGAAAGGGTGTAAGATTTTGCAGGAGCTGCTCGGAAGAAAGGGTGTAAGCTTTTGCAGGTAATAAACGCTACCAAGAAGAAAGAGTGTAAGCTCTTATATGTAACCAATGTTTTTTTTTTTTTTTTTTGTATCACTGAGATGGGTGAAGGAATCGGAAAGGGTTGAGCCTCGCTAGTTACCTTCCCCCTACCTTGGTTGGTATACAGCGTGTCTCTTCCATTGTGCTCCTACAGAAGTGTTTTCTGCCACTTTGCCTTTTTCCTCCAAGGACCTTGGGGCAAGAAATGCAGCACCAACATAAGAGTAAGATCGATACCTAGTATGACGAGGGATCATAAGCAGGAACCAGAAAAAATAAGTGCAAATAGCTGTTTATGCAAACTATTTAGGTTTCTTCCCAATGCCCAAAACGACTTCAATGGCCATGGCGATTGAAAATCATTTTCCAACCATCAATCACTATAACAAAACGGGTAATTTGCGCCAGATTAGCACCAGATTTTAGTGCATTTTTTTTTTTCTGAATTGGGATGAGAAGCCTGGCGCTAAATATGGCTCTATTGTAAAAATTTTAAAGCATCATTTTTACGCCAAATTTTTCATCTATTTTTATGCCAAATTTTGCATCATATTTTGCATCAAGATTTGAATTTGGTTTTACAATAGGTTTTGCTTCTAGTTTTGTGCCATATTTTGCATCTATTTTTGCATCATTTTTTTCTTCCTGTTTTGTGCCATTCTTTTCTTCTAGTTTTGTGTCATAATTTGCATCGAGTTTTACACCACCTTTTTCATGTAATTTAGTGCCTTTTTTTGCATTTAGTTTGTGCTAGTTTTTGTATCTCGTCTTATGCCATTTTTTGCTTCTAATTTTGTACTTATTTTTACATCTATTTTTGTGCCCTTTTTTTTGCCTTTTTTTACACCATTTTTTGCATCCAATTTTGCACCATATGTTGAATATGATTTAGTGCCAAATTTTTCATCCATTTTTGCACCACTTTTGCGTTTTATTTATCTCCCTTTTTTGCATCCTATTTAGCACATATTTTGCATCATTTGTTGCATCCAATTTAGCATATTTTTAACACTATTTCTTGCATCCAATCTTTCATCGTTTTGAGCATCTAAATTTTCATCCTATGTTAAACCATGTGTTGTGTCCACCTTTGCATCCCATTTTGTGTCTAATGTTACGTTCAATTTTGAGCCATTTTTTTCGTCTACTTTTGCATTTGTTTTTGCACCAAATTTTGAATCATTTGTTGCACCTCATTTTGCATCTCAATTTGCATCCAAATTTGAGTCATTTTATGCCCATTTTTGCATCATTTTTTCTACTTTGTGTCCAATTTTGCACCATTTTTTATGTCCAATTTTGCATCCTTTTTGGCATCCAAATTTGCATCCTTTTTCTGCCACATTTTGTGTCCACATTTGCATCTCATTTTGCACCTATATTTTAGTTTGAATTTTCATGTAGTTATGCATCATTTTTGGCATCCTTGGTTTCACCCTTTTTTAGTCCCATTTTGTATCTTGTTTTGTGTCTTTTCTTACATCCTTTTTGCACCCAATTTTGCATCCTAATTTTACACTATTCTTTGCCTCCTTGTTAGCGCCCAATTTGGTATCCTTTTGTATGCCTTATTTTGTTCCCTTCTTTGAGTATAGTGTTGCACCCTTTTCTAATTCTACTTTAAAACCATTTTTGTGTCATTGTTTGCATCTTGTTTTGATGGCTATTTTAACATCCAATTCTACTCCCAATTTTTCATCCATGGTTACATCCACTTTTGGCTTCTTGTTTAGAGCTTTACTTTTATTTCCATTTATGACCCCCTTTATGGCTTCATTTTCCTAATTTCAATTACATAGTGAAATATATTACAATTTCTAAATATAATTTTGTTGTAGGATTTAATGCACGGTTAGATGAACATAAAACCCTCTCCATTTATCTTAGAAACCTAGGACAGGCCGATTAAGAGAAAGGTTGTTCTAAGACTCGGGATTCTTAGTAGGTCAAAGATGTAGAGTATGGATTAAGAAAAATAGAAGGAATTCGTGTGAGTTCTCACATGCAGGTCTTGTTGGAGTTTTTAGTGTAGCTGGGAAGCGCTCCTAGCTAGCTCCAAAGCTTGGTCCTACAAATAAGAGAGACAATAAAGAAACCTTCACAACATAATATCTTGATAATCAAAACTACCATAAGCATATAAACATTACTAAATAGATAAATATAAACCAAAATCTCATACATTCATTAGTTAAATAGAATAGGTAAAGAATTAATGGAAGCATATGGAAGGAAAAACAACCGATCTATATTAATAAAGGAGTTGGAGGAAAGTTACAACCATCAGATGCAGTTTCAGCAGCACCTCACCCAACTCCTAGCTCCAAAACTCTCCCTCTCAAGATAGATCTCAACAGTGTGAGAATACAAGAATTCCCATCATTTTCTCAATAGCTAAGCCTCGAATATATAGGAAAGTGAAGGTTATGAAGATTTGCCAAATTTCTCATTAGTTCAATTTGGGCAAAATATTTTGGGTGGATAATGTTTCCTCATATAAAAATGGCCTTTTCCATTTTTTAGATGCTTTTGTGTTAATGAAAAATCTTTCCCATGCTTTATGGATATTTCCCACTTTTGTATGCTTTTCTTTTTTAGGAAAAATCTAAAGATGAGGATAAAGAGATAACATTCCACCATATGAGTTTTCGAAAGTGACCAAGAGTGTCAAATTCTAGTTAACTCGAGCTCTTTTCCTCATGACTGAGTGAGAATTTTGGTAGCAAAAGTTAGATGAAGGGGACAACTTGTTATAGACTAGGATAATGTGGTCCTCATGGTACATAACTTGTACTATAGTTTTATATAGTCTAGGAGAAAGGGGTATTTCAACCAACAACATAATATTCTCCTTCAAGATGATGAGGAGGTATTTTCATGTATAAGAGATTTAAGAAGATATCACAATTCAAATTGATAACTTAATATTTGTAAACAAATTTAAGGGTAATTGACAACATTCATAAAAAAGATAGTAGTATTCTGATATATAACAATTCTTCATCAAAAGATCATTGACAATTTTCAATATACATATATGACTTCTAAATCAACACTTATCGCAGATATCATTATTCCAAGGTAAATTCACAACATTACATCCAAAAATAGCCATATTATCATACATAATGGTTCTCCATAAAAAGACATTGACAGTTTTCAACACATATATAAAGTAACAAGATAATACTAATAATATCCTCATAATATTTAATCAAATCAACTAAGATTCAAATGTGTGATTATCATATCAAAATATTTCGTGAACACCATTATTATAAGGTAAATTCACAACATCCATCAAATGATAGTAATATCATCATACATAATAATTCTCCATCAAAATAATATTGATAATTTTCAATACATACATAAAATAACAAGATAAAAATGATAATATCATCATCATATTTAATCAAATCAACTAAAATTAAATGTATGATTACCAAATAAAAATGTTTCATAGATATCATTATTCTAAGGTAAATTCACAACACCCATAAAAAAATAGGAATCTCATCATACACAATAATTCTTCACAAAAAAATGTAAACAATTTTCAACATATTCATAAGGTAACAAGAGAGTACCGATATTATAATCATCATTATTCGAACCAACTAAAATTCAAATGTATGATTACCATATTAAGACATCCCAACTAAATATAAAAAATAATGCATGACTAGCTAGCACCACGAAAATCATAGTCAAGATCATCCTCATGATCATCATCCTGACCATACTGATAATATCATCCACATAATCATCACCAAAGCCATCGCCATCCTCATCATCATCATCTCTAAGATATGATGTTAATATAAACATAGTCTGTATCATCATCTTCGTGGTCATTACCTGTAGCATTCTGGAAAAAAAATCAATATTACATGTTAGTACTAATTCTATAGCACAATGCATATGTTTATTACAATGCTAACCATAAAATGAGGTAGGACATAATAACATTTAATAGTACTAAACACTAAAATGAAAATATGGTTTAAGATATATTGGAGATCCAACTAAGATTACACTTGTAATTCACATTAAGTAGTAGAAGCATTTTTTAATGCATAGGAAGTAGCTACCCATTTGTTCTTCATATTATATTGTGAATGTTTCTTATGATTTCCATGCACGATTGGTAAATTAAGATTTACTGGAAGCTTTATTTCAAATTACAATTGTAATTCAGATTAGAAATAGAAGAAATTTTATTAAAAAAGAATGTCATATGAAAAAATAAATTGTTTTTAATGAAAAATAAGTCACATACAATATGAATGTCACATGAAATATTGAGTTGTTTTTAATGCATGTACTTTTCTCTATGATAAAATGGAACCTAATGTTAGTTTAAGAACAAATGATCACAAATAATTACTTCATTTTATCCATTATCACACTTAATCCATTATACCTAATGACGACAATGATTCCATTCAAATTGCTTTGAACTCCCTAAATATAATGTAAAAGAGAAAACTCCACGACCACAACCATGACCGCAAACCCCTCCCTTCCCTTGTGTCCACCATCCGAGGCATTGAACTTGGAATTAATATTACTCATGTTTTCTTTTCTCTAATTAATCTCCAAGGAATCAAAGCTTGATCAATATATCAAGGACTCCATCAAGGAATATATATATATATATATATATATATATATATATATATATATATATAATATATATATATATATATATATATATATCACAGGTGAGGCTCAATAGGCTTTGCCAAAAGAGTGTGAAATAACACTTATCTCTGTTTTATGAAAATAACTCGAGTGAGTGGAACGAATGGTGGGAAACACCTACCAAGGAAAGAAAGATAATTGGTCCACCCTTATTTCTATTATTATTTTGCTTCTTAGAATGGGGGGCAGTTTAAAAAAAAAAAAATAATAATAATAATAATAATAATAATAATAATAATAATCTGAAAATTATTTTAAATAAAAAACAAAACAAAACAAAACAAAAAAACAAAAAAAACCCTTATATTTTGGTTTTTTTTTTTATATTATTTAGTTTTAGCATATTTTTATTTTCAAAAAAATATATTTAGTTTTTTGTATTATTTTTTATAACAAAAAATATATTTGTTTTTATAAAAAATGATTTTAAACATTCCATTCATTCTAAATTTGTGATTTTATGATAGAAGTTTAAATTATATATATAAAAAATTAACTTAATTCCATGTGTTGTCACTGAGATGGGTATTATACATCTCTTCCTTGCTAAGTTATATAATGTGTTTGGGTTTTCTTAATGCAATAAAATTAATTCTACTCTTCTTTATATCTTGAGATGTTCAACTTGCACCTAATAAAACAATAAAGTTAAAATGTGTTTGCCTTTGTCCTTTGTAGATCTTTGTCCCCATTAATCTTGGTCTTAATAGATTAATTGTCTTATGGTGGCCTTGAGTGGTCACTCCCATTAGTTGCATGCTTTTTAGTTTTCTGTTAGTGACATTTCTTAGGCTTGATAAAATGTTATTTAATTTATGAAAATGTGTTATTGTCCATATTATTGTTAAATATTGATATTAAATATGTTGGTTTTGAGCATGGTTTAGCAAAAAATTCCCAAAAGGTTTATAGATTGTATTTTATAATGTAATGATTCATTGCTTGCTGAAATTGTTTTGAATATTTTTTTTAATGATTCATTGGTTGATGAAATTGTTATGAATATATTTTTTAGTATATTAACTTGTATGTGATAAACTCAAAATTTGCCTCTATTTGAGATTTTCATTGGTCAATTTCCTTTAAGGCCATCAAGTTCACCATTCAATCCCAGGTTAAGGAAATATAGGAGTCATGAAGTGGCATTTCCAAGCACTTAGATCTTGAAACATGTTTTTTTTAGTCATATTATACTTCCTTTCTGTGTAAATTGTCCATGAAAATAGTCTCATGGAACATGAGGGGCCTCAATAGTAAAGGAAAAGGAAGACTCCTAAAAGAAAAATGGTACGCAAAGCACCCATCAATAACGTTGATATAAGAAAAAAAAAATATTAAGTGAGGTTCTACCTCATATAATTAGCAAATGGGGGAGGAATTTCCAAGTAGTAGTGATTGATGCTTACATATACTTGGGTGGAATGATTATTAATTGGAATAATCATGACATCAAGGTTACCAATATGTTTACCTCTTTTCGCATTATGACAATACAATTTTAGTTACTTGACATCGAGGACTACATGACTCCAATATCGCAAATGGAAAACCTCTATTTCTCAATTCTATTTCTAGCATAAGTAATTTATACTCCCCATCTCCATGGATTAATGGGAGTGACTTCAATATTATCAAGTGTCTTGAGGAAAAGAAAGGATGGATCACAATGTTTACCAAAAGATTTGTAAGCTATACCACCAAAGCCATGAAGCATTCTCCATTAAAGTTCTCAAGCAATGAGTCTCCAACCAACACATGTGGATCAATCAGATGTAATGCATGTGTGTGTGGTGACTAAATTAATACATTGTTCTAATAAATCCACAAACTTAAGTATTTCACTCCGTCACATAAATTTACCATAGTGTGACATAAGTAAAGCAAGAGTAGATATGAAAACCTTAGGAAAAAAACATTCCCTATATCCTCAATTAGGTACTTAAATGATGAAGTGAAAATGCAAGGGGAAAAGAGGACTTCAAGATTTAACCATCACAAACATGTGATCAAGTGTGACTAGGAGTGTATAAATTCATATATTTTCCAAAGAGGGAGTGAATACATGAGTTACCATTCATTGGGCCTTATTTTTCTTTCTTTTTCTTTTTCTTATATATATATATATAGGACTTAGGGAATAAGGTTTTCATAAGTTAGGCACAAATCATAGATATAACTTTTACATGAATTTTCACTTCAACCTTAGAGTTTAGACTTAGATAAATCATTATAGTGTATCTTTAATGATTTTGGCTTTCACTTTTTTATTTTCTTTCATCACAAATGAGAAAAGGGGAAATATTTTGCCACAAATCTATGAATACTTAATCATAAAGGTGTCATGCGATGAAAACAAATTAATGATGTTATTCTCTATGAAAATAATGGGTATTCTTGAGAAAAGCTTATGTTTGTGGATGTCTCCTCCCTAGTTGAGAGGGAGTGAGGGTGGACACCATGTTATCCATGTGTCATGTACTATGGCCAGGACTAATAGTCGTAAGCCTATTAAAGACACCAGTAGGGAGAATGATGGATAGGATAAACATTTGGGACCAATATTATTTGATAATTTGTACCTTGACTAGGAGTAACTACCATAAGTCAAGTACATTAATCCAAGACAAGAATAGTCATGAGGATCAACATTTGCTGGTGTCAAATATTATGATAGTGGATTAGGAAATGATCATGTGAGGACATAACTGGTGAACATCCTTGTGGGGTAAGTGCCTAGAGAGGTAGTGGTGTCCAAATTTATGCCTCCCAACATTGTGCTCTGATCTAATGGAGAGATAGAACTTGTTAGTCAAGGCCTTTCTATTTTGACAATGTTGGCTATCATTATGTAAATCATCATTGATGCTTATTAATCGAGATCCCTTCTTATATGAATATTTCAACTTGAGAGTAATTTTTTGTCTCTTTATGAGTACCTACCTAGTTTAGAGGGAGTGTCATCATCTTCATTATCGTCATCATCATCATCATTATTGTCATCATTGCATTATCTTCATAATCACCATTCATGTCATCATCGTCATCATCATCATCATCATGATTATGGACATTGTCATCAATTGTTCATAATTATAAGTGTCGTAAGAAATATCGTCAACCCAAAAAATGTTACAAGTGCTCAAAAAGGGTTGTTAAGACACATGATATATGCAAGAGAAATAACAACTTTATTTTTGAGAGATGATCGATGATCATCATCATCACTACCATTATCATCCTAATTATAATTTTCATCATCCCTATCATCATAATTAATGTAATTTCTATCATCATTGTTGTCATCTTCGTCATGAACATCATAATCATCATTCATGCCATTATTGTTGTTGATGATGACCAAGATGAAAATAATGATAATGATGATCAGATGATGATGACTTGGAGACGACGCCAAAGATAATGATTATGACCATGACCATGACAACATTTAAAAATTAGGAAGATTGGCCAAGGTCATTAGCATCGTCATCATCATCATTTTCATTATAACCCCCATCATCTTTATCATCATTGTCATTATCATAATAATCACAATTCATGTCATCGTCATCATCTTCATTATAATCATCCTCATAATTATTGACATTTTCATAAGTTGGTCATAATTTTAAATGTCATAAGAAATATCATCAATGCAAAAAATACGATGCGTGTTGGAAAAGGGATGCAAAAGTGAACAAAAAAAATGGGGGCAACAATAGATGTAAAATTGGATGAAGAGTGGACACAACATAAGTAGATGCAAAACAAGATAGAAAAAATGACACAAAAGTGGATGAAAAAGTTGACGCAATAGTTGATGCAAACTTGGACACAAAATAGGATGCAAACATGGATGAAAAAATGGAATAAAACATGGGTGCAATAATAGGCATAAAACTTAGCATGAATTATGGTGAAACAAATGTGGATACAACAACGAACGCAAAAAAGTACACAAACTTGGATGCAAAAAGGAGGAAAACTTCAATGCAAAAATGGATGTAAAAATGGACTAAACATGGGTGCAATAGTGGATACAGAATTAGATACAAAATTGGACACATTGGAAGTGGATGCAAAATGAGATGCAAAAAACATATACAATATCTGATGCAAACTTGGACACAAAAGAGGATGCATATGTGGATGCAAAAGTGGAATACAATGTGGGTTTCAACTAAAGGCACAAGATATGGCACAAATTATGGAACAACAAATGTGGATGAGAAAGTGGATGTAATAACAGCCACAAAAAAGATGCAATAAGGGATGTAAAAGTGGATACAAATATGGGTGCAACAGGGGAAACAAAATTGGGTGCAATATAAGTAGATGAAAAATAATATAGTAAACGAGATGCAAATCCCAACACAAAAGTGGATGCAAAAGAGGATGTGAAAATTAATGCAAAGTTGGAAGCAAACTTGGGTACAACAATAAGTACAAAACATGGCACAAATTGTGTCACAAAAAAAGTGGATGTAATGATAGATGTAAAAAAAGAAACAAATGAAGATGCAAAATAATATGCAAAAAGATATGCAAAAGTGGACGTAAACATGGGTGCCACAATGGATGCAAAATTTGATGCAACAAAATTCGATGCAAAAGTATATGCAATATGAGACACAAAACCTTATGCAAATCTTGGTGCAAAAGTGGATACAAAAAGGGATGCAAAAAATAGATGTAAAAGTCGATGAAAACCTAGATTTATATGAGGATGCAATCGTGGCTGAAAATGTAGAAGTAAAAATGGGTGCAAAGGGAGGTGCCAAACTAGGTGCAAATTATGGCACAAGAAAATTGGATGCAATAGTAGACACAATAACACATGAAAAAGTGGATGTAAATATGGATGCAAAACAAGATGTAAAAGTGGATGCAAAAAAAGTAGATGCAAAATTAGATGAAAAACTAGACACAAACCTTGATGCAAAACTTGGTGCAAAGGGGATGCAAAAAATGATACAAAAATGGATGCACAAAATGATTTTTAAAAAGATGCTAAAGAGGATGCAAGAGATGATGCAAAAGTTAATGAAAGTGTAGGCGCAAAAAGTGGATGCAGTAGAGGATCCAAAAGTTGGTGAAACAAAGTTATGTGCCAAACTTGACGCAAAACATGGTGCAAAGGATGACACAAAACTTTCCATAAAACCTTGCGTAAAACATGGTGTAAAATCTGGTGCAAAACCTATTACAATACCTGGTGCTAAACTTGGTCTAAGACTTCATGCAAAAACGTGGTGCAAACTTTTCATCAACTTTTGCACCATATTTGATAAATGGACACAAATAGCGTAAAAAATGGGCTCTAGATGCAAAAAAGGAAGCAAAAAGGGATGTTAATCACATGGTTTTGTTGTAGTGAATGTGTCTTTATCCATCTTTAGTCTGGTTCTTGGTCTCGTCCTAGAAATGAAATTATTGGCTCTCAAATGAACTTTGCAACGAATGGGGCACAAACTCCAACTAGGACCACCCCCGCTTCTTTCACTAATGCTTCTACTTGTACTAGTGGTTTCCTGTCACGTTTGGCCTAGCCATTCAAATGGCATACCCATGATGCAAATATCCTAGCATTAAATCCCTTGCCTAGCTTTAAAGCCTTAGCCTGACCATTCAAATGGCATACCCATGTTGCGAATAGCCCAACATTGAATCCCTTTTACCTCGCAATGTGTTTGCCCAAAATTACAATATTGCACTAACGAGTTTTCCTTGAAATCACTCACGTATTGCTTAGGTCCAACGTAGAATATGGGAGGTGTAAGATGCCTTTGCGTCCCCTCACACTATCACATGAGTGTAAAAATGGTGCATCTCTATCCATCAATAGAGGTAGAAATAATAGTGCTCTGTTGTTTAATGCAAATCTTTGGCTACATGCACCTATTTATTCCAAAGCGGAAGGCTTTGGTGAAGGGTGGCCAATGACATTATATCTTGTCCTTTATTCTTATGAGTTTGGATGTATTTGTTATAGGCAATGGCATTATATCTCATCGTTTCTTACAGGGGATGACATTTGTTTAGGCGCATTTCTTATGAGATTGGACACATTTGTTACATGTGAGATGAGTATGGATGGTCAGTGGCTCTCTTGGACACAATCCAAATGATTATGCAACAACGCATGTAATGCATCCACGTGGTCCACAGTAGCTAGGTCTCCCAATGGCTGCAACATGTGTTCTATTCCATGACTTGATTATTTTTTAAATTATATTTCTTAAAACGTTTTTGTGTATATCCCTTATTAATGTATTTAATATTTCTATTAATATATTTAATATTTTTCTCATTCTTCATCATCATTGAAATTTTATTATGTAAATACAAAAAAATGTTATTTATCTCAACATTTTTACTCTGTACCTGTTAGGGTCCCACCCTAACCCCCTTATTTATGTAGTAGGATCGAGTCATAATTATAGTTAAGTAAAGAGTCAATAAAGCCCATATTAATAATTGTAAGTGGTTAACCCGCATTTAATGACGGGACCACAGTTAGTTGCAAATGGGCCATGGTATTAGATAGATGGTATTAATAATAACCATGGTATTGCTCCATGGTATTGCATGTACGAATCATATATAAAGGATAGAGACTCCCTGCGAGGAGCATCGTGTCTTATTTTGTAATCGAGCTCTGCTCTATTGGAGGTTGCCCCCCTCGAAGAGGCAAGTGAACATTGTTTTCTGAATAATAAAATACTTGTTGTTGTTTCTCATTGTTCTATGTTCTGGGTATATTTCTCTGCATATTTGGTATTCTGGTATCGTCTTGCAGGTTAAGAGCATAACAAGTGGTATCAGAGCACTTTCAAGGGCCGGTGGGATCTCCATTCCTTAGCAAAAAAAATTTGGCTAGAGACGTGTCCGGCATCTTTAAACCACAGGATCTGTCGTTGAGCGCATAAACATGCGGATTTGGGGAGGCATGCACGCAGGAAATATAAGATGTGGTCACGCTTGTTGGACTCCCTTGTAACCCATGTGGGTACCCCTTAGAGCAGTAGCGCATTAGGCAGAACCGCGCATGGACTGTCTTCCAAGTACCCTCTGGGTATATCGGAAGCCCCCTAGCTCCTTTGAAACCTCGCCATAGATAAACCATCGGCCGTCTTACTACTACAGTACACAAAGAACAACACTCGGAGAGATTACTCGCCCGTATGATAGGGTAGTCAGGTTGTACGGCTAAGGGTATGATTGATCCTCCTTAGTTAGCGCCCTGAAACATTAGGCCGAGTACTACTGTCAGACCCTTATGTATATTGCGATCTGTAGCACCTGACACTCCTCGAGACCATAGTTCCCTTCTCTATCTCTAGATCACGCATAATCTCTGCCAGATCATATCTCGCAAGTGGGGGTTTTACAGTAGTAGCAGCAATCAGTCCCATCATTCAGATTTATTAGAACAGCCATTCAAATCTCTCAGATCCATCAAATCTGCTATCCAGATTTGAGTAGTTCTGTGGGTTCCTATACCTAGGCGATATTTTCAAAAGAATTTTGGCAGCATTGACATTTCGGAGATTCGGCGACTGTAGTATTCCTAAGCAAGGAGTAAAACTCCATTAGGAGTCTGAGACCCCCGGAGCGCTTGTTGGTGACTTAGCCCATAAGAATCAGGGCGACGAGCTGAGCAAGGTGGTACCATTCAATTGTTAGTGCCAAAAAAAAATTCGGGCGGTCCCAAATTTCAAGTACATTGGATCGGTGCATGGTAAAAACTAGAGCTCAAGCTATGGCCAATGAGAAGATCGACAAACTTGAACAAACCTTGAAAGACATCCAAGACCAACTATTGAAAATAACTACAACACTCTCTAAGGGCAAGGGGGGAGCCCACGAGGATGCATATATTGGCAATGAACACAGTGAGGGTGAGTCTAGCCACTCTCTTCACCTATGAGGCACCCACCAATAATCTCGTTCACGACCTCCCAAGCTGGATATGCAAAAATTTGATGGCTCTCACCCGATAGCATGGATAGCAAAAATGGAGCAATATTTCAATCTGAATTACATCTTGGATAATGAAACTCAGTTTATGGTGGGGAGCATGTACTTGGACAATGAAAGATGGCAATGGTGGCAATGGCATCAATGTTGCAATGGAAGGCCCTTGACTTGGGACACCTTCAAAAAAGATCTTATGGAGCGCTTTGACCATGACTCTGCCTTTTTGGGATGTCTCACTAAGCTCCGATAGGCTGGCACAGTGGATGAATGTATTACAGCCTTTGAAGCGTTAGCTTTCCACACTATGGGTCTCTAAGATGAGTTCTACACGGAATGTTTTATCAGTGGTCTTAAAGAGGCCATACAAGATCATGTCTGACTGCACCACCCTCCCACATGGACGGAGGCTTGCAAGGTAGCTCGTAAAGTTGAACGTGTGTTAGCGGCCCAGTCCAATCGCCCAAATTTCATCTCCAAGAGTTGCCCCCCACAGGCTCCCAGCACTACTCAAACACTTAAGGTTCAAAAGGTGTCACCTGCAGAAATGGCAGAAAGAAGAAAGCAAGGATTATGTTAATACTGTGATGAAAAATACTCCCCTGGTCATAAATGCAAGGAGCCCAAATTCTTTCAAATCAATGCTACTGATCACAGCTCATCGGAGGAAGCCCCACCACTTGAGGAATCAGAGGAGGAAGAAGAGGACAACCAGAAGGACCATGTCCCTGAAGAACCAGTTATTTCACTGCATGCTTTGGCAGGGATTTCTTCGCCTCAAACTCTCAAAATCAGAGGCTTTATTAAGCAACACCCAGTGGTATTCTTGATTGATAGTGGAAGTACACATAATTTTATACATCAAAGAGTCGCGGAAGCAATGCATTGTTTTGTACGAGCAGTTTCTAACTTCCAAGTCCAAATTGTAGATGGGGGAACAATGAAATGTGATGGCCGCTGTGAAAATGTCAAACTTCAAATGTGGGATTATCAGTTAAAGACCCACATGTTTGCCATCCACATGGGAGGGTGCGACATTGTCTTGGGTGCTGAATGGCTTCGCACACTGGGCCCAATCACAATGGATTTCCAGGAGTTATATATGAGCTTTAAGCAGAACAACCACACACATACCCTCCGCGAACTCCAGGCAGGAGCTCCCTCTATCATTAGTTCACATAGGATGGAAAAATTGTTAAAAAAGGGCCATCATGGAGATATAGCTCAACTTAATGCCATCCAGGCAGTCGAACCCCATTCTCTTTCAATTCATCCTGAGATGCGACAGATCTTAAATAACCATCTGCCAGTCTTTGACAAGCCTCATGAGCTTCCACCCTCGAGAGGGGAACATGATCATAGCATCACTTTGGTCCCAAGGGCCCAACCACCAAATGTGCGCCCATATAAATATCCATTCGCCAAAAAGAATGAAATAGAAAAAATAATCAAGGAACTTTTGGAAGCAGGCGTCATTCGTCCCAGCGTTAGTCCTTATTCATCACCGGTGGTCATGGTGCTCAAGAAAGATGGGGAATGGCGTATGTGTCCAGACTTCAGGGCCCTCAATAAGTTGACAGTCAAATATAAATTTCCCATCTCGGTTGTTGATGATTTGCTGGATGAACTAAATGGGGCTCAATTCTTCACTGAGCTTGATCTTCGTTCAAGTTACCACCAAATTCGCATGAAAGAAGTCGATATTCCAAAGACTGCTTTCTGAACTCATGAAGGCCATTATGAGTTTCTAGTCATGCCATTTGGTCTTTGTAATGCCCCATCTACTTTTTAGAGCCTTATGAATCACCTGCTCAAACCATATCTCAGAAAATTTGTCCTTGTTTTCTTCGATGACATCCTCATCTACAGTCGCACTTGGGCCGCACATCTTCAGCATGTAGATCAGTGCTTGCATCTGCTCCGTGAGCATAGATTATTTGTTAAGATGTCCAAGTGTTATTTTGGCATGGAAGAAGTTGAGTATTTGGGCCACATTGTGGGGCGTGAAGGTGTCAGGGTGGACCCCAAAAAGATATAGGCAATGCAAGAATGGCCTCAACCTAAGACCTTGAAGAGCTTGAGAAGATTTTTGGGTCTCACAGGCTACTATCGCAAATTTGTCCACAACTATGGTCGCATTGCGAGGCCCCTCACTCAACTCCTCAAGAAAAATTCATTCCTCTAGAATGATGAAGCACAACAGGCCTTTACAGCTCTTAAAAATGCCATGTGTTCCACTCCAGTTTTGGCACTACTAGACTTCACCAAATCTTTTGTCATTGAATGTGATGCTTCGGGTATGGGTATTGGGGCAGTATTAATACAGGAAGGTCGACCCTTGGCCTTCACAAGCCAACAACTAAGTGGGAAGAATTTGGGACAATCTACCTATGAGAAGGAGATGATGGCCATCTTACATGCAGTAGATACCTGGTGACCTTACTTGTTGGGGTGACACTTCCAAATCTGCACAGACCATCAAAGTCTTAAACATTTTTTGGAGCAACGCCTATCCTCTCCACAAAAAAATAAATGGCTCGCCAAAATGTTGGGATATGATTATGAGATAATTTACAAGAAAGGGCGCGAAAATATTGTAGTAGATGCATTATCTCGCCAATTTGAGGACGAAAGTACCTTGCTCGCAATTTCCCTTCCCATTCCAGAATGGATTGAAGCGGCTTGCAGGGAATGGTTTTCACATCCCTGGCTCTCCCAACTCATTACTCAATTGCAGGCGGATCAAAATTCCACCAAGGGCTACTCGTGGCAAGATGAGATTCTGTGCTACAAGGACAGATTTGTACTATCACCAATGTCCACCCTTAAAAGCAACATTTTGGCGGACTTGCACTCATCCCCCACTGTAGGACATTCAGGCTTTCAGAAGACATATGCTCGCACTCGAAGATCATTCTTTTGGACAAGAATGAAAAAGGACATTCTTACTTTTGTAGCGGAATGCGATGTCTGTCAGCGCCACAAAGGAGAGACAGTCAAAGCACCAGGCACATTACAATTGTTGCCCATTCCAACATCAATATGGACGGAGGTTTCTATGGATTTCATTACAGGCGTTCCAAAGTCAGGAAACAAGTCAGTCATTATGGTGGTGCTGGACAAACTTTCTAAGTATGCTCATTTCTGCGCCCTACCCCACCCTTTTACACCAACTTTGGTCGCTCAAATTGCATAGCATGCCCACTTCCATTGTGTCTGATCGTGACCCGGTCTTCACCAGTAATTTTTGGTAGGAACTCTTCAGGCTACAAGGTACCCAACTAAAGCTCAGTACTTACTATCATCCACAAACTGATGGTCAAACTGAAGCAGTCAACAAATGTCTAGAAACCTACCTTAGGTGTTTCATTTCAGAAAAGCAACATCTCTGGGTCCAGTGGTTACCTCTAGTTGAATGGTGGTATAACACCAACTATCATGCGACAACCAAAATGACTCCATATGAAGCAGTTTATAACTCCCTCCTTCCCCTACTTCTTATATCAAGGGGTGCTCAAAGGTACAAGTAGTGGATCAACTCCTATAGAACTGCACAACCACGCTCACCCATCTTAGAGAGAATCTTCATCAAGCTCAAAACCGCATGAAGCAACAGGCAAATCAACATCGATCAGAATGCCAATTTCAAGAAGGAGACTGGGTATTTTTGAGGCTGCAACCATATAAGCAAACATCACTTAAAGACAAGGGGTGTCAAAAACTATCTCCAAAAGTCTACGGACCATATCAAGTACTTCAGCGCATTGGAGAAGTGGCCTACAAGCTAGCTTTGCCACCCACTACAAAAATCCATCCAGTTTTCCATGTCTCATGCCTCAAGAAAGTGATTGGGAACAATTGCAGAATTCAAACCAGTCTACCTGAATTGGATGAAGAAGGGTCAATCTGGCTCCAATCTGAACAGGTCTTGGACACACGAGAACGGCACCTGTGTGGCCGCATGATCAAGGAAGTCCTCGTCAAGTGGAAAGACACGTCTCTGGAAGATGCAACCTGGGAACCAGCCACTATTCTTCAGCAGTTTCCGCAGCTTCAACCTTGAGGACAAGGCTATTCTTATGGGGAAGGGCATGTTAGGGTCCCACCCTAACCCCCTTATTTATGTAGTAGGATCGAGTCATAGGTATAGTTAAGTAAAGAGTTAATAAAGCCCATATTAATAATTGTAAGTGTTTAACCCGCATTTAATGACGAGACCAAAGTTAGTTGCAAATGGGCCATGGTATTAGATAGATGGTATTAATAAGAACCATGGTATTTCTCCATGGTGTTGCATGTACAAATCATATATAAAGGATAGAGACTCCCTGCGAGGAGCATCGTGTCTTATTTTGTAATCAAGCTCTGCTCTATTGGAGGTTGCCCTCCTCGAAGAGGCAAGTGAACATTGTTTTCTTAATAATAAAATACTTATTGTTGTTTCTCACTTTTCTATGTTCTAGGTATATTTCTCCACATATTTGGTATTCTGGTATCGTCTTGCAGGTTAAGATCATAATGTACCTGAGACATTTCCTCTAGCTTTTGCACGCTTTTGCACTATGTATTTTTGGCGTAAATGTATCTTCTCTCAAAATTGGTGTTTTAAGCATGTTTAGTGTCCATGGAAAACACAGAAAACCGAGTTTGATCTAGTTTTCTTGTCTCAAATATTTTATTTCTTTTCGTAGATTCATGGCATGGAAAAATTACATTGTGAACTACGAAACTCTATAAAATTGTTTCAGATTAATAAGAGGAATTTCAGTAATGTAATGTTGTTTTGTGTTAGAATTTTGAGTCGCAAGAGAATTTTGGATCACATGAGAACATAAGCTTTATTGGAGTTTTTGATGGGCATGGGTCGTATGGACACTTCGTTAGCAAAAGGTTTAGAAACTCTCTACCTAACTTGCTTATGAACTAGTGGCAAGAACTGTTGTTAACTGAATGGCCTAGTCATGAAAATCTTAACAATTTTGAGGCCGATGATTCAAACAAATTGCACAATAATTCGAATGGGGATATGCACAAAGAAGAGTCCAAAATGTTTTCTGTGTGGAAAGAATCTCATCTATGTGCTTTCAAGGTAATGGATAAGGAACTCAAGTTGCATCCCATCTTGGATTACATCTGCAGTGGAATGACTTTCATGACCATCATCAAACAGGTATACAAGCACATTGAATAGTGGAATTGTTGCATATTTCGATTGAATAGTATTCAATTTATAGCTTAAATTTTTTCCAATTGCTATTCTTTGTACTTTGTCTTTTATCAAGGACGGAACCTTGCCATTGCAAATGTTGGAGACTCTCGGGCTATTATGGGAACAATGTCTATTGATGGAAGTTTGTCAGCCATTCAGTTGACAGTTAACATGAGCCATCCTTCCCTGGTAGGCCCTATGTCTCAAAAATTCTTGCAAACATTATCTCTTGAGTAACCAAACACTTCAAACAATTCCAGTGACTGCAATTTCATAAAAAATTAATCATAATGTCAACATTGTCTGAAACCAGGCATAGAACTGGCCCAAACGCCCAAAAACTCATTTTATAATTATTACTATAATTGTTTAATGTTTACAGAGAAAGGAATTACCACTATACAATTGCCCTTATTATTAATATGATGTCACCATGAACAATAAGTTATAATGACTTCATAACTTATGGTACCAACCCTTCTATAGCTTATGGTACCAACCCTTCTTTTGACAAATATAATGTGAATATAAATTTAGTGTTTTATTTAATTATGTAATTATTTTAATAAAAAAATAGGTTAACTAAAAAGATATTAAGTTACTATTCAATTAAGAAAGATATTATGTAAAATATAATTATAATGTTTTGTTGCTACCTAGTACATAATAACTTTCCATCACTTTTATTTGATAATTTAAATAAAAGAAAAAACAAAATCTTTAACCACGTTATAAAATATTAAATACCTCATTCCAATAAAACATTACATACTTACAAACCCTGTGATGGAATAAAATTATGTTAAAAAAATATCTATGGTGTTCCTTTTGATTGAATAAAACGATGTTAAAAAAATATCTATGGTGTTTTATGTATTTTTTGGGTTTACAACTAATCATTGCACTAGGTTAATATTTATAAGAGTGAAAGTTATATAATTAAATAAATTTAGGGCGGAAGTTAAACTATTAAATAAATTAGTTTAGATTTATTTTAATTTTAGATCTATTAAATGTTTAGATGGATTAAATTTTTCGGGATTAAATTTTTCAAGGTGAAAATTTCTTTTCTGATTGTAAAATTTGAAGAAATGTTTGCACTTCCAAATATTTGGTCCTTTTAGGAGCTTGATAGATCCAGAATTAAGATAGATCTAGGCTAATTTAATTATTAATTTTATTTTTATGTAATTGAACGAGTCAAAAAGTTTTAATTAATAATTTTCTTTTTTATTTTCTTTTTTTATATATAATTTGAAGGGATCAAAATGTTTAGACATTACAACATCTCTTCCACACTAGGATGGAGAGTATCTCTTGGCCCAAAAATGTAATTAAATTAAATTTAAAAAATATATATCTAGAAGTTATTTTGATTGTAAAATGAGAGATGGTATTTGAGTATGTGGTATTGATTACCCATAGTATTGAAGCATGTTATGGTATCGAGTTGTCTTTAGTGAGACTTTTTAGAAGCTTTTATGGTGGGTTTTTCCCATCCAATATCTCTAAAATCCCGCAGGAATTTATTCTCTAAAAATTCACACTAAAGCCAACTCCATATGGTATGGCTAATAATATCAGGTAAATGTGTGCATTTGTAAGGCATTCTTCTTGTTGCAATAGTTTTTTTTGGTTATATTTATGAAGCCTTCCGCACGTCAATATTTTTAATGTGGTTGTACTAGTGTAAGTTTTATTTTGATTATGAAATGAAAGTTGGTTTTTGGAAATGTGGTATATGTTATCACTGGATTGAAGGTTGACACGCCCCAACCCTTTCCAGCCCAGTGATAACAGTATTGATGAGTCATCCTATTGGCCCATGGTATGATATGGTTAATAATTGTTTGGTCAATTTAGTATGTCCTAAATTGCTATTTAAAATGTCAATCCGGGAGTCGTAAACTGATGAAGTGAAGTGCACTGCATGTGCAAGATAACCATTTTCTTAGTCTTTTGTCGTTTTTGAGTTTTTTAGTTTCTTTTTGGGTTTATCTTTTGTGGATTCCCTAGTGTGAGATGGCGAAATTGAAAATTAAGTATGGATGGTAATGGTGATTTCTACAATAATTTTCCAAACTTAAAAGTTCTCAAAAAGAAGGCTTCCAAACTGACTGTAATGAAATCAATTTTCAAAAAGAAGTAAATGTACCAAAACAATGAACTAGTGACAATGGCCCAGTATCCTTACTGTTGTATGAAAAAAGAAAATAAAAACTGAACTTAAAGCAACTCAAAAGCTGAAAGCAAAGCAAACTAAATCACACTACTTCAACCCATACTCTGACCCTTCACCTTTCGACTCACTCCGGCTATAGGAATTAATCATAAACAAGCTGAGTATTAAGATATCTAAATTGCAGGAAATTAAATTGCATAAAAGGAAACTAAGATTTAACTACTCATTCATATTTCAACTCTTGAAAATGACATAAGTAATTCAATCTCTAACTTGCAGGAAAGCAAACTAAATCATACTACAACAAGTAATATTCTGGTTCCTTATTAATTGAGTCGCTTGGCTATAGAAAGGAAATCATAAACAGGTAAGTAATATGATGTCTAAATGGCAGAAAAGTAAATAAGCAAAACAAAACTTGAAAGAAATGACAATGCTGGAATTAAACTTAGTATATGAAAATCAGCAGAAAGAACAAGATGATCTCATGTCAGTAGTTATCAAAAATATGTAAATTTGCTCGGGCTGCCTACAAAAACCTGTAAAAGAAGCACTAATCAGCTAATAGTTATGAAAAAAAACATAAAGGAAATATGGACAGCAATGAACATCAAAACAGCACAAAATATATACAAGCAATGATTGTAAGAACAGTAAATGAAAGCAAGTAAGAAACTATACAAAGCTTTGGTGTACATGGGCCCTCTGTAACCTCGGCCAGCCAATTACTTAGTCACAAATCGAATTCAGGAATATTGTCTTCTCATATATTAAAGTGCAGTAATAAAACAAAGTAAAGTGCAGTACAGTGGGCTAATAACAACAGTCAAAATTACATCTCCAAAACTAACTATCCAATGTATATGAACGCGTTATTTATAAGTGAAAATGCTTGCAACTAATTCCTAGATTTTATGCTGCCAAGAGACACGTAAATCTCCATGGCCTGAGATATAGCGTTATGGTCATTATGACAGTTGAATCCATGGAGTGGTGGCTACTCGATTCAGTTCATGGGATGATCTATAGGTGTGCCAGTACCTCCGGAAACTAAGGATCGTGCCATGCAAACCTTCACGTGGGCTAAACAGAGCCGTGCCACCGCAAAATTCCTCATTTGGCCCTTCCTTTGACCGTCATTGACCATGACCATTTATGAGTGATTTGGCTGATCTAAGGGGACACACTCCATGTACACGTCACTTGCATCTTGCCCATGTGGCCGGTTTCTCCATTGGACACCTGTAACATAGTCTTTGACAAAATGGTTGCGGAAACTTGGGCTCGCTGCGGAAAGTGACAAGTTTCCGCAGTTGTTTGAACAAAAAATCTAAATCAAACAACAGACATAAAAATAGTAAGGAAACCATTTCATAAGCTCTTTTAAGACTAATATGCAATGATTTGACAGCTGGGTGGATGAAGTAGATGGAAAAAGAAGGTTGAAAGGGTACATAGGGAAGTGCAGGTTTGGGACTCAACAATAATATCCATGGTAAAGTGTGGGTGAATACCTATAGTTAAAAATATTGTTATATTGTAACTGTTAAGTTTTTATGTGCTTATTAATGAAATTTAAATACAGTTACAAAATCATTATTTTAATTTATATGGTAAAATGGATCTTAATTTATAACTATTATTTATATCTTATATTTTAATGTGATAGAGGTATAGGTATATCTCAAAAGTAATTATAATTTTTTTTCTTTTAGATTTAATCAAAAAAATGTTATAAAAATAAATTTAAATAAAATATTTATAAATTATTTTGATTGTGAAATAAGAGATGGATTTTGGGCATGTTGTATTGATGAGCATTGGTATTGGCCCATAGTATTGTAACAAAGTCTATTTACAAGTTAATAATATCTATGACAAAGTGGATGTGAATATCCATGGTTAAACATATTGCTATATTATAAGTTTATTATAAGTATTAAAGTTCTTGTGTGCTTATTAATTAAATTTAAATATGTCCATGGTTAAACATATTGTTATATTGTAAGTTTATTATAAGCATTAAAGTTTTTGTGTGCTTATTAATTAAATTTAAATATGTTTATAAAATCAGTGTTCTATTTTATAAGGTAAAATGGATCTTAACTTATTGTTGCTACTTATAGGTTATATGTTTTAATGTAATATGATTATTATGATTATTTTTATCTACAACATTATTCTTAATTTTATTAATAAAAACAAAATTACAATGTAACAAATTGAATTTTATTATTTTTATAACTTTTAACTTTTCACGGACATGGCCTCTATATATATTGGGCTCTATATTACTTTTTAACGGACATGTAAATGTTTACCAATCATTTACTTATTATAAACTAGCCTAGATCCATCTTAATTCTCCATCTACCCACTGCCAAGAGAGATATGGATCTAGGCTAGTTTAATTATTAATTATTAATTTTATGTTTTATATTTTATTTTATTTTATTTTGAACAAGCTAAATGTTAAACATTACAACATTTCTACCATACTGGTATCAAATGTTTACATAGGAGTTAAATTTACTTATGAACCTCAAATATAAATAATTTTTTAAATAAAAAGTGGATCGGGTGAGATCAAATCTTGGCTAAAATATAGTATTACAGTATTATATTTTACCCGATATTTATTACTACTCCCACCCAGTAAAATTGAATTTGTTTACTTTTAGACTTCATATATAAAGAAAAATTACAATAAAAAGTGGACCAATTAAGGGGAAATAGTGGATGAAATATAATATTAAAATATTTTATTTTACCCAATATTTCTGCAAGCTAGTAAAATGTGGATGGAGGTAGGCATAAATATTAGATAAAATGTAATAATTACATTTTACCTAATATTTCTCCCACCTCCTCCCCTCACCCCAACTCACTTTCATAATTAAGCTTATTCATTTCTAAACTTACCATCCTACATCTATCGAATCTCTATTTCTATAGCAGATTATTACACATAAATTAAGAGAATATATTACATAAATTATATTAAAGTGATTATCAAAGAGACCATTGGAATGAAACAACTATTGTTATGTACTTTGTGCAATCTTGTTTAACCTTACATTTTTAAAAACACCTTCCTAAATCTCTGAATAGCCTCTGCAAAAGCTCTAAAGCTTCTACACATATATACACATTATGTATTCATCCATTCAACGATTGAAATCAAATATACAAAAAGAGGTAGAGCAACCGAACATATCCATAAAAATGCCAAGTGCAAACATATCCATCAAAATGTTGTATTTTTCCAGACTATGTGGATTCAACACCCTCATTTTCTACAAGTAGATATGTATCTAAATATAACATCAAATTAAGATGAATCTAGGCTAGTTTAAACAAAAAGACTAGAGCCACCGAACATATCCATAAAAATGCCAAGTGCAAACATATCCATCAAAACTTTTTATTTTTCTAGACTACATGGATTCAACACCCTCATTTTCTAAAGGTAGTTATGTATCTAAATATAACATCAAATTAAGATGGATCTAGGCTAGTTTAATTCCCCCCTTAAATAAGTTATATTCCATATGAATACCATCGTTATGTTACACATCTATACCATATTTTAGTTTTTCCAAGTCAAGATGTTTATTACATTAACCCTACACATCTCTAGCATCCTAAACTGGAGAGAAACTCTTGGCATAATATAAATGAGTATTTTATATATATATATTATATATATTATTATATATAATAATATTAAAATAAAAATATATATCAAAATGAGAGATTTAACTATTTTACTTTAATTATTTCACCTTTTCTCACAATACCAATGTTGAATTTATATTTTGTTTATACATAATGATTATATCTATTTTTAGTTAGGGCATAAGACATTGACATTATATTAAATTTGTTAAATGTTAAATGTTAAACATCTATGTTTAAATTTTTTAAATATTAGATGTTAAACATCTACATTATATTAAATTTGTTAAATGTTAAATGTTAAACATCTACATATAAATTTGTTAAATATTAAATGTTAAACATCTACGTTTAAATTTGTTAAATGTTTTATGTCATTGACATTATATTAAATTTGTTGAATTGAGGCTTCTGTGATCCATAACATTTATAAAGAAGAGCTTCGGTGTAAATCACATGTAGAAAACCTTTGTGACGGGTTTTGAACCAACTAGTGTGGTTCATCGTCAGGACAAGTTATATATGAACCACACAAGTTGGTTCGAAACACCTCACAAAGGTTTTCTAGTGTGGTTCGTCGTCAAGACAAGTTATGTATGAACCACACAAGTTGGTTCGAAACACCTCACAAAGGTTTTCTACATGTGATTTACGCCGAAGCTCTTCTTAATAAATATATTAAATTTATTAAATGTTAAATGTTAAATGTGAAACCTCCACTGGGTTGTAGAGCACCTCTCAGGTGCAATTAGACATATTAATAAATTCAACATATTAAGCCAACATGTAAAAATGTTACAAACTTTCTTACATTACACATACACATCACACCTATACAATCATACTGGGTTGTAGAGCACCTTTTAGGCACAATTAGACATATTAATAAATTAACATATTAAACCAACATGTAAAAACGTTACAAACTTTCTTACATTACACCTTACTGGTTGTAAAGCGCCTCTCCCCACAATAAAATAATAGTTTTTTTTTTTCTACGTAAGACTGCACTAATTTATATTACAAAAAACCAAAATTTACATCCAATTTTACAAAAAAGGCCGAAGCCTTGTTTCTCCGAAGATAATTTCCCATGAATTATAAAAATGAATATCGATTCACATACATTTTTTAATAATTTATTATATATTTTTATTTTGAGTGGTAAAGAGTAAATAAATAATAGAGTAATTTTACTAATCAAGTTGATAATTGGAAATTTCAATTTATATAATAAATTATAAAAATAAATATCAATTTTTTAATTATTTATATATTTTCCATTTTTACACTTTAATTACATGGAAGCGCTGGTTTATATTGAATTGGGTTTGATGAATTTCAAATTTGTAAATTATGAATAACATTTGATACTCTGGGAATATTCTTCGTCTAATACATAATCCAATATATGTATAAAAAGTATGTTTTATTTAGCCAACTCCTATCTTTAATTTAATAAAAATAACTAATGGAATGTGGTATTTATAATTTATGATTAGCCATTCATGGCACAGCATTATCTATCATCTCACCCATTAAAATTCCCCCCACCCTTGGTTTCCTTTTTGTTTTGGGAAACCTCCTCCCTTCTCCTTTCTTATATATCTTTCATCATTTCCCATTGAACTCTTTATTTATTATTCAACCTTCTTTTATTACTTATTTGTCCTTCCTTTCTAACCTTTCTATCCTTCATTTTGGTTGTTTTTATCTTCACATTTATTATCTTTCTGTGTTAATTTTCCCTTAAAATTGTAACCTTCCCTCTTTAATCTATACTTGCTCTATTATCTTTGTAATTATAATTTTAGTTATTTAATTTCTTCATGACCTAAATTATTTATTCTAACCTATTTAACAATTTTTCAATTTTTGAATTTGATTGGGTTTGAATCTGAAAAATAATTGATTCAATCATTAATTACTTTAATCTAATTTAACCATAATTTCTAATTAATTTATTCTAAATTATTATTTAACCTTTGACTAAATTTATTTTAAATCCTTAAATTTCAATTAGAACTTGTTTAAATTTGGTCAAATAATTGTTTTAATCATTAATAACTTTAAACCAACTTTAACAACTATTTCTAATTATATTGTTTTAATTTATTTTAAAATTTTTAAATATCAAATTCAATTTGAGATTGTTTAAAATTGGTAAATACTTGTTTTAATCATAATTACCTTAAACTATTTTAAAACTATTCTATAATCTATTTTAAATTATTATGTTGTATCTTTGATCAAATTATTCTCTTTAATTGTTTAATCATTAATAACTTAAACCAACTTAAAGAACTATTCTAAATATTGTTAATTTATTTTAAATTCTTAAATATCAAATTTCAATTGACATTGTTTAAATTGTTCAAATATTTGTTTTAATTCATTAATTACCTTAAACCTATTTTAATAACTATTTCTAATTATTTTATTTTAAATTATTATTTTTATCTTAAACTTTGACTAAATTTATTTTTCTTTAATTCTTACCCAACCGACCTCTAGTTCCTTGTCTCCTATAAAAAGGCTCTTCAGCACTCATTCCTCTCGATGGATAGACCTCGTGAATGGATAGAGTAACCATCTACTAAATTTATTTTTCTTTAACTCTTACCCAACCGACCTCTAGTTCCTTGTCTCCTATAAAAAGGCTCTTCAGCACTCATTCCTCTTGATGGATAGGCCTCGTGAATGGATAGAGTAACCATCTGAATCATTGGACGAATCAAAAACACTATAGAGTTCACTTCTAGAAATCTTCAACAACAAAATAAACTACAAATTTACCTAATAAAATTACATGGTTTTCATACTCTTAAAAAACCCTTATCTACTCCATCAAATTAATAATTAAGATTCCCGTGAACAGATGAAAAATGTTACCCACAATGCATATTTTTAAAAACCGGAATCGATTAAATTATGAGTGGTCAAATCTCAATGAACTGTTTTAAAAAAAAGTACATTATATAATTATTTTTTAATGAAAAAAAAAAAACTATTTTTAAGATTTAAAACCACGTTTCCAAGCCAATAGAGACAAAAGATGAAAATTTTTCTCATCTATATACCATGTGAAGGTGAATATATCAAAATGGAACTGAGTGAAATACATATCATTGTAATGCCCCACTTAATCTTATCATGCAAATTTTATTAGTGTTTAAATTACCTGAAAATATTGATTTATAATTATCAAGAAATATTGGTACATACCTTCATTTGGAAAACTTTAATTTTATTTTTTATATACAATTTATTAATGTTATTATTCAATTCCCAACTTGTCTTCTCAAATTTAATCTTGGATAGGATATGGTCTCCTTCCATTATTCCAATTAAATATCTATATCCCCAAAATGTCCTCTCAAAATCTCATTAGGAAAAGATATGGTCCTCTCCAATTAATTACCAAATTAAATATCCATATCTTATCCCCAAAATGTCCTCTCAAATTTACTTGGGAGAAGATATGGTCCTTCCCAATTAATTATCAAATTAAATATCCATATCTTATCCCAAAAATGTCTTTTCAAATTTACTTGGAAGAAGATATGGTCCTCCCCAATTAATTACCAAATTAAATATCCATATCTTACCCCCAAAATGTCCTTTCAAATTTACTTGGAAGAAGATATGTTAAGAAAACTCAAATGAAAGGATGAGGGGGTAGTTATGACATTAATGATAGGTGGCTGGGGTGGATGGAAGGAAGAGGCATAAAAAGGGAAGGATGATGAGAGGAGAGGGGAATTCTTGGTCTTAGTTTTGGTTTGGTTATGTTTGGGAGGATTTTATTTTGGAGGAGGTGTAGGTTTTAACCCCGTACAGAAATGACCTCCATACGAATTCTAACAATAGAAAATAAACAATGCAAGAGCATAACACATAAAACACATATACACAGAGATTTCCCCTAGATCCCAAAACCAGGACTACCAGCTTGATTTTTCATTATGTTCCTTTCAATGATACAATACATATTTATACATGCCAAAGCATCCAATATAATGGACTGAAAGTCATCGCGCCCAAAACCATGTGCGGAACCATGCACAAAACCATAGGTAGGTCTGCCCAACCTAATATAGGGTCAAAAAAATATTTCCCCAAGGCGTTGCCCCGGACCCCGTAGAGGGGGCCTAACCCCTCGGTTAACTAGGTAGGCTAGTTGTGGAAAGAATATAACACAACCCAACAAGAGGGATGTGGAGAAAGAGGAGGGAGATCAAACTTGGATCTAAAGAGTATTTGTTAAACTTGGACACACTACATCTGGTTGGACTTAGGCTCGGAGAACTAGAGAACCTGTGGAGGTTTCATGGGCTAGGAATTACTTCCTAGTTGGCTGGGAGGCAAATCCAGTTGGGTAGTCAAGAGGAGCATGGAGCTTAGGAGCATCTCAACTAAGCTATTGGAACATTTATTATCTGTCATCTATTTTAGTTATTTAAATTATTACAAGTTATACATGTTGTAGATTAAATTAATTTATGTTCATGCTTATGATGTTTTATAAACCTGAAATTTTCCTTGTTATGAAAATTAGCGAAATTAATTTGAATGAGTGTAGTAGTAGTTAGAGGACTTATAATTGGTTCCTATAAAGTCCAAAAACAGTTACAAGTTATGAGGCCATTGGCCTGCGACAAGACTACAAGTCTACACATGATCAATCATCAAATTCATCACCACTATCAGACACATGATCATCAACAGGAGCTACATAGACATCAATAGGTCCAGAGTTTGAGGATGCCTTAGCCTCATCTGCAACCTCAGTAGTAACATTGCCAATAATAACAATAGAAGTAGACCTAATGGAAGCATAAGTTTGTCAAGTTGCACGACTAGTGCCTTCCATTGGTTGTTTACCTTTGCTTGATGCGGCTACTAATCTTGGTTCTGATGGCACTACCAAATCTGCTTCATCCCCCCTAATTCCATGTTAATATCAAAATCAGCATCAAACACTTTAGTCTCCTCCACTCATTCTGATGTTGGATCAATATCATCCAACACAATGGGATCTTGATCAGGTGTTGTGTTCATCATTTGGTTATGTCTTAGTCGAAGGTTGTATTGCACGAAGACAAGAACGTTTAACTGTTTTTGTTCCAAACGATTTCTCTTCTTTGTGTATATGTGCTAAAAACAGACCAATTGCGCTCACAACTCACAAAAACTCCAAATGAGATGTATGAGGCAAATGAGAGGGGTGAGCTCATTTTAAAGGCTTGGAGAGGGTGTTTTTGGAGGGAAAAAACCATTATTTTCCCTCCAAAACAACCTAGAAGCTTCCTAAAACACGTCATGTGGGTCCTCTGTGACCTTGGCAATGAACCGGTCGGTTTAGGATAAACTTGCCGTCTTGACCATAAATCAGTCAGTTCCCTCCTAAATCGACCGGTCAGGACCGATTTTTGTGAAATATGGATGAAATGGACCCTTCAACCAGGTTTTTTGGCTGGTTTGACTCGATCGCCCAATGAACCGCTAGTTTGACAATTTTTGGTTCAAGCCGACCGGTTTTTAAAACTATTCCATTGCATAAGATCGCACTTGTCGATTGCGCTTAACACGTGAAAATTGTTGCCAACAACGTAAAATCGAACATGCAAGTTGTGATGGGCATGCCATGGTAAATCGAAAAATATTTTTGGGGATTGTTAACAGTTTTCATGTATACTTAAGGCTCTTCATCGGAGACTAAATGCCAATTGACTTTAGCAGTTGGGTGGAAAATTAAAAGAGCACAAAGAAAATAAATCGACTTTGTTGCTAGGAACATTAATTACAAAATTATTTAGGAAGCATAATGTTCCCTCAACCTTTAGACCCCTTAACATCGTTTGTAGCTCCCTAAAATATGTAAAAGACCCAGTTGACCCCAAGGATATGAAAGGTGTTTATGTTATTCCATGTTCTTGTGGAACCCCCTATATTGGTGAAACTGTGCGCTCTATTAATCAGAGAATTCATGGGCACATAATCGACATCAAGCATGGGAGGACCTGGTCTTCATCTTTGGCAGAACACGCGGAGAAGACCAAGTATCATGTATGCATTGAGGAGGCTCGGGTTATTGCTAGGATTGCTCATTTTCATCACCATAAGTTTAGGAGGCCATTGAAATTGAAAGGAGACCAAGTAATATTAACAGGGATAACACTTGGAAAATTAGCAATTGTTGGATCCCTGCCCTTTCCTCTTAGCCCCCCCTTTTTTCCCTTCTTCATTCCTTTCTTTTTTTTTTGTTTTAATTTTAGTTTTAATTGTATTCCCTCAACTCATGAATTGTTTGAAATATGGGTCTCTTCTCGTTCCCCTGGAGTTTGTTGCTTCCTCTTTGTTCCCTTTTCTATTTATTTGTTGTTTTTCTCTTTTTTATTATTTGATTAGTATTTATCACCATTATTATTATTATTATTATTATTATTTCAATAATAGTATTAATATAGGTATATATGTATTTTATTTCGTTAAAAAATAAAATAAATAATAATGATAATAATAATAAAAAAAAAAAAAAAAAAGAGTTTAATTCGTATATAAATTTACTAATATAAATAATTTTAGTTTTATTTATTAAAGGGATATTATATAAATAAATATGTTTATATATAAACATAGATAAAAGAATTTTTAATCAAATTATATATATAATATATATATATATAATATATATATATATATATAATATTAATTATAAAATTTCTCCTAACTATTGGTCAGTGAAAAGTAGTTATTTCTTTTGGTCACTTTCTATTTAACTTGTTGCCATGATCTGTTTCTTCATCTTGTCCTAAGGATGAACCACACTTGTTGTTTTGAAATGTGTCGACATACAATATTTGATGTGATTATCGTAGAAAACATGTCTTAAAAAATTGATATAGATCACAAAAGCCTTTATTCAATAAAAGTTATTTATCAAAACGATATTTATTAATTAGAAAAATACTTTTCAAAAATTATTTATGCAAATTCAACATTAACTAAAAAAAATTATTAATTAATATAGATATTTATGAATTAGAAAAATATTTATATATATATATATATAAAAAAGAAAAAAAACATTAAGATAGGTTTATGTTTATATTATTTAATATTAAATATTAATATTGTCAATCATATTAATTTGATTTAATATAAATAATATTAATATTAATAAATATATTAAATTATATGATTGATATATAAAAATGATGGGAAAATGGCGCTTTTAGCCTATATCAACCACATTTACTAATGTAATTATGCTAGTCTATATAAAAATGTTTATAAAGTTAATATTAAATAATATTATATTAAAAGCAATTAAACATATTTCAATTATATAAATTAAAAATAGAAAGTTAATTTTAAAATACAAAGTTAATTTTAAAATTTATAAAATATAAATTATGGCACTCTGCAGATCCATATCGTAGTGATGTTGTAAAAATTTTGTAATGTTATGTTATGTTGATTTAGCTAAATTATTTGTCCATGGTATTTGTTCATAGAATTTGTTATGATCTATGAAATTGGATTCGTTGAAAGGAGGCTACATGTCTAAATCCCACGAATCGGACACGATTCATTGGAGATTTGAATCCTAGAATGGGACACGTCGTGTCACGCCCCTACACTTGCGGTAGTCTTTCAACCGCTTATAGCAAGGTGCGGCACTACCAACCGTTTTCTTTTCACCAATACTTACGACTGTAGACTACGCCTTAACATTGCATACTTAGTTTTATTTTCATTACCAAGTATTATTATGTTTTCTTTATACCAATGAATACCCATACACATTCATTATCAACAGCATTATACAAGAGAAATGCACAACAGTATAAAGGGAGGGGCAACTCCCTGCAATATGAGTATGCGCGATTCAATATATTATACAATTTTTCCACCTTTACAAAGTATAGGTTAAGTCCTTGGGAAACCCCAAATTCATACTTAACCAAATTTCCAACTTCGACAAACTCGATTGCCCAGCTCGTCGGCACCTCCGCACGGTCGTCGCACGACTCACCAACCCATCGTTCACCTCGTCGTACGTCTTCACCCGGCTTGCTCTTCATTGGTCAGCAAACGCCCAAATCGTGTACACTTGCCCACACGCAATCCCACTTGCCAACCCTTGGCAAACGCCCAAATCGTGTACACTTGCCCACACGCAATCCCACTTGCCAACCCTTGGCAAACGCCCAAATCGTGTGAAACAACACGTAGTACCGCCTGCCCAACTCTACGACCTCCGGTTCCAACCTTCGTCTCCACCGTTTCATTGTGCACGGTGCGCCCTCACTCGGCCGCCCGTCCGCACGCCCTCACCGTGTTGACCAACTCACCTCCGTGCATGGTGCGCCCTACCCGGGTCGCCCATTTATCACTTCGGTTCGTCTGATCAGTGGATGCCCAACTTGGGTCGCTCGTCGTGCACGCCTACACAGACGCCCTCACACGGCCGCCCGTCATGCACGCCTACTCGCGCCCTCACCCAGTAACCAAGACAGCGAACTACTTCCGTGTGGCCTCACCCAAGAACGGGTGCATTACTAATCTGCGCCTTTTCTCCTTTACCGCTGCGGCTACACCAAGACTTGCGTACTTCTTCTTGTTGGATGATGAGCGATGAGCAAGTGATGAAATGAGCTCCAATGCTCACCCAATATATATGAGCGTTGGGCAAGGTCGCAACTACCAGCCAACCTGCCCACGCTCTTAAACGCACCCACACTTCTCTACAATTCACCGTCGACTTTTGTCTCCAAGTGTGGTCGGCCCGTGGGTGCTTCTCCACGCTCCCACGCCTATAAACATAACATTTGCCCTCCTTCTACACGCATAACACACGCACAAGTCTAAGCTCGCTCTTCTTTTAAACCGCACGCTCGTTCAAGCTTCCAACTGCGGTCGCACTTCAAGCCAGAGTTGCAGGTCCTTACATCCTCCTCCACCTGAAGTCGTTGTCGTCCTCGACAACATACCATCCTGGTAGCCATCCACCAAGATCAATAATTGTCTCATCCATGATGTCAACTCCTCCACATACTGCAAACATCCCTGCAACATATGTAGAACCATTGTCTCCATCATGTCTTGCCTTGGCAACCATCTGTCACCAAGATCACCATACCAAGGTATACACCCCATCGATATGTCATATATCGAAAATCATCTCAATCCATGATCATCGATCTCCCTATCACAATCTCCACATGTTGCTCCCCCCGTGGAAAGCTGGTCCCTCCATCGCAAGCTACATGCTTCCTGCAACATCTCGTGTCGACCTCATCATGTGTCGTCCTCGGGTGAACTGCTGCCATGATACTCCAACAAATGCTAACACATCTCTACACACTACGCGTCCCCATGTTTGAACTAGTTGGGTAGCTAATCCAACTGTCACGCTCAAACCATGAGAGTGAACATCCTCATGCCATCATCAGTTGTTTCTCAGAACATCTCGTCACATCCTCAACTTGATCAAGAATCCATCTCCATACAAGTAAGCCATGCTCAGGTCCATGAAGTAGCCCACATCTCATCTGCAACATGTTGTCCATGATGTCTAGTACTAATGTGCTGCATGAAATCAGCCACATCTACCCCAACATCATCATCCATTTGTGTATCTCCTCAACGTGAAGAAATCATCTCATCAACTCTCCATGTGCCACATCCAGGTCCATGAAGCAACATCCATCATATCTGCAATGTGCCATCTCAAATCTACCATAGAAACAAGTATACACTTGTCTCATCTATCCATGTGCTACCCATGATCATAGATCAATCAGCTCCCATGTGTCAAAAGTGGTTAAGTCTCGGCTCAACCCCTTCCCAAGTGTTGCCACCAAGGCATCATCATCGTCGTAACTCCATCACTCCAAAGTGCCTCATATCGATCCTCCACATCAAGTCACTCTTTCAAGCCATTCCCATACATGTACTTGAAGTATGCACCCCATCCTGCATCAAAGTCTCTGACCTCAGCTCCTCAATGCATTAGATCCTCTAAGTCCACCATATATGAAGTCCCTAAAAGTCACAACCTCATGTCATCATGAGCTCCATGAGTCATCTCCAACCAACATCTCAGCAAGCATACAAGTCTCGGCCCAAAGGTCTCTGCAAAATGCCTCAGCTCTCCATGTAGTAGGAATGCTCCATAGTCTGCTCACAACTCCATCCAAGTCCATGGCCTTGTTGTACATAGGTGCACAACCTCTCCATTGGCTCATAAGTAAAACATCTCCATGTCACATCAGCAAATCCACCTGCACAACATCCCTGCCTCGGCACTCCTCATTGGATGCCCATAAGTGACATCTCTACAAGTGCTCCTGCACAATGTCCCTGCATAATACTACCATGCTCCATGTCTCCAACCTGATGTCCATGACTATGTTGCCCATGTAGTCCAACCAAGTAGACCCATCACAACAATCGATCATCCTCATCCAAGTCTGCAATCTTCGGTCTAGTGAACTCGGTCACCCAACCATATCATCATCATCACAAGCCCCTTCCATCATAGCGCCCCCACTAAAGGTTCCACCAAGACTTGCTCTTGGTCTCGGCCATGAGAAATCCACCCAAGCATCATCAAACTCAAGTGTGTACCCTTCAATCTGTCCATGAGTCAGGTCGGGCACTTAGCCAATGTGACTAAGCATGACCCATTCATCCACAACGATCATCATGTTCCTCCCTTGTCATGGGCCTTTGTACCTTCTATCATAAGGTCAAAAATAACCCCAACAAGTCCTGCAACAGTCAACAATCCTTGCTTCTACATGCAAGGTTTCATCATAGACATCCATGGTAAGATGCTCCCTAGCATCGGCAAACTGATTTTCCCTTCCCCGCATACGGTCCATCTACCAAATGCTCAAGTGAAACACAAGTATCAATACTTACTTCATCATCATGAGTTTCCTCCATATGAGTATCCTCATCCATCCATGTCTGCAAACTGCATGATCCTGGTCCAACTTGATTGATCTCAAGTTCATCCTCCATCGTTGTCACATCTTCAACATCCTCAATCATCACGGCTTCCTCTTCCTTTTCAGCACAATCTGTAACTTCATCTTGCTCTATTGTCCAACCAAGTTGAAGAAGTTCATTTTCAACATTAATTTCCAAGACTTCAAGTTCCTTTCGAATCCGGGGATTCTCTTCTTCCATCCGCTTCAACCTGTATAAGGTAAGTAAGAGCTTCCCTTCGCATTCTTCCAAACCTTCCATGCCCTGTCGTTCAGCTTGGCCCAAGCACTAAGCTTCACCCCTGCTAAACCTGTTTCACCATTTACCAGCTTCACCAAGTTCCCTGCAACCATGAACTTACCTTTCAATTGCGATAATTCTTCGTTGAATATGTTGTTGATAGTAATCCCGCTGCTCCACAAAATCACGTCTTTCAACGAACTTCAGAAAACCTGGATGTGAGGTAAGTAATAGTGATAACGAAATTTAATATATAAGTGAGATTACGAAGATGTTTTTCTGTACGATTAATGTGGGATAATTTGTTTTAAATTATTATAGAGCGAATATTGTAGAGTTATTTTACAATGGATTAAATGTGGGATTAATTTGTTTTAGAATATATTATAAAAATTTAAAAAAAAAATAGTTGTTTAGTAAATATTATATACTTTAACTATTAGAATAATTAATATAGAAGTTGTAGTTTACAATTTGAATTTCAGTGATTGATTTCATAAATAAAATTAGTTTATGTTTTTCAATGAATTGTAGAATAAAATAATAAAGGTAAATAAATCTAACAAACTTTTGGAAGGAAATATTTTCGCGAAAATTTTTGGAGGGAAATATTTTCGCCAAAATTTTTGGAGGGAATAATTTTGGAGGGAATATTTCATTCTTTAAGCTATATAATATTCTTAGGAGACTCCATTTGTATCATTCAACATCTTCTGTTTGAAAGGGATGGATTGTTCTGATGGTGAAGTTTCGGTTTATACACCATCAACATCTTCATCGCGTAACAACTCTATTCATATTGATGAATATAGCGGGAATTCTTCCACTATGAATAGAAAGTCAATTCTTCCACTTAGTCCCGATTCTAAGGACTATGAAAGCAGTGGTGATGAAGAGCATGATGGTGAAGTTCAAAAGAATGGAGTGTCACGATGTCCACTTAGTCCTAATTCTGAGGACTATGAGAGTAGCAGTTTTGAAGAGCGTGATGGTGAAGTTCAAAAGAATGGAGGGTCATGGTGTCCACTCAGTCCTAATTCTGAAGACTATGAGAGTAACAGTTTTGACGTGCATGATGGCAAATTTCAAAATAATGGAGTGTCACGGTGTCCACTTAGTCCTAATTCTAAGGACTATGAGAGCAGCGGTGATGAAGCGTGGGATGATGATTTCCAAAAGAATGGAGTGTCAAAGTGTCCAGTTAGTCCTGATTCTAAGGACTATGAGAGCAGCAGTGATGATGACTGTGATAATGAATTTCAAAAGAATGGAGTGTCAAAGAGTCCAGTTAGTCCTAATTCTAAGGACTATGAGAGCAGCGATGATGAAGCACGGGATGATGATTTTCAAAAGAACATAGTGTCAAAGTGTCCAGTTAGTCCTGATTCTAAGGACTATGAGAGAAGCAGTGATGAAGCGCGAGATTATGATTTTCAAAAGATTGGAGTATCACAATGTCCTCTTAGTCCTGATTCTAAGGACTATGAGAGCAGTAGTGATGAAGCGCGGGATGATGGTTTTCAAAAGATTGGAGTATCACAATGTCCTCTTAGTCCTGATTCTAAGGACTATGAGAGCAGCAGTGATGAAGCGCAGGATGATGATTTTCAAAAGATTGGAGTATCACAATGTCCTCTTAGTCCTGATTCTAAGGACTATGATAGCAGCAGTGATGAAGCGCGGGATGATGATTTTCAAGAGATTGGAGTATCACAATGTCCTCTTAGTCCTGATTCTAAGGACTATGAGAGCAGCAGTGATGAAGCACGGGATGATGATTTTCAAGAGATTGGAGTA
>APFE030460271.1:0-22931 GCA_000404065.3 Pinus taeda
AAAGTGCGTACATACCCACAGTTACCCAGTTCATGGGGTGCGTACCCCCAGTGCACACATTCCAAGGCAGTTAAGCGCCCACACATGGGGTTTTCTCATGGTATTTAGCCAACAGTATTGGGTTATCATGGTTTTGGTCCGTGGTATTGATTATTTTATTATTATTATTGAGCCCCATGATCCTTGATTTAAGGAAGAGCTTGCCTATATAAAGAAGAGGAGATCATTTGGCTTAGATGTGCTTTTGGGTTGAATATCTTAAGAAGCTAGATCTAAAGTTCTAGTGATGGGTTATGAGAGATGTCTAGATCTAAATAAGGCGAATCTACTGATGGATGGAGATCTCTTCGGCGCATGTTCAGATCTGTAGATCTGACTGTCTAGGTTGTTCTTGAAGTCTCGAAATTATCTATACCCGGAGGTACGCTGATCCAGTGAAAGAAAAGTGCGGAGATACGCAGGCACAGCAGCACTGCAGGTGCGCAGATACGCAAGAGAAGAAGCACTGCAGTTGCGGAGGGACGCAGCCAGTTGATTGGAGATAGAGCGCACATACGCAGGGAGACAGTAAGGCGCAGTGCGCACATACGCAGGGAAACAGTTGCATACAGTGCATACATACGCAGGAGCGAAGGGCTTCAGGTGTGCCGATATGCAGGCACAGAAGGGCTTCAGGTGCGGATGACCGCAGACAGTTCAATGGACTCAGAGCGAGGTACGCATGCTGGCAGTTGAGCAGAGTGCGTACTAGTAAGCAGGCTAGCAGTTGAGCAGGGTGCGTACTTGTATGTAGGCTAGCAGTTGAGCAGGGTGAGTACGTAAGCAGGCAAGCAATTGAGCAGGGTGAGTACGTAAGCAGGCAGGCAGTTGAGCAGGGTGCTTACTTCTCTTAAAATCTTTGTTTATCATTGTTGTGTTCAGGGTGTTGAAGTGATGTCTAGTTTATGGTATTATGATCTTATGACAGCCGTATGAGAAGGGATTGAGTATATCTTTATGTGATCTGATGAACTAGATCTGATTGATGACTCTCATTGTATATGTATTGATCTAGTGATTGAGTGATTCAGAAAGTTGTTTGATTATGAGCTTCAATGTGGTTATTGGGTCTAGTATGAAAATTGGATGAAATGTGGCCCTTTCAGATTAAGTGTTGTGCTTCAGTGTATCCAGTATGAAAATTGATGAAACGTGGTACCTGGAGGAGAGAAGGTTGTAGGTCAGCACCTACCTACTAGTATCTAAGCTAGTACAAGAGCTAAAGGAAATCTTTGGAGCATTATAGCAGGTAGTAGCCTGCGTACTAGTAAATGGATCGGCTAGTACAAGAGCAAAGGGGGTTGTAGCTCCCGTACTGGTATAAGACTGCACCAGTACAAATATTGTAAAAGGATTTTCTTATTAAGAAGAAGATTGAGATGACTTGCAGCAGGTGGTTTTTTCCCGCATTGGGTTTCCACCTTATATCATGGTGTTCATGTGTGTGCCTTATGTGTGATGATCTATTCTATGTTACTGCATCTGTTAACTGATAATATGGTCGATAATGTTCTAATGCACTCATTAAAGATCAATTAACTTAATCATAAGAAGTTGTGGAAGTAGCATATAAGAATCTGGTTATGGAAATGAAAAAGTTTTATTAATGTGATAATACTGATTCACCCCCCCCCTCTCAGTATTATTTCCAACACTAATTAGACAACACAAGACAAAACATTACATAGGCTCCTACCTCTTTAAATATATTTTACATAGAAAAAATATAAATTAATTGTGGTCCCATCATTACTAGATACCAACTACTTAGTGGTCATTATAAGGTGGACCTTTTTTACATTGAGTAACTATCAATTAATATCCAATGGGCCTTATTTTAGAGGATGGATACATAAAATAATTAAATAAATCCAAGGTAGCCTAATGCATAGAGTTTATAGTAGGAGCTTAACATACATTCCCCTTCAAAAGTAATTTTGTCCTCAAGGCTAAAAGATGAGGAAATTGTTTGTTAAAGACGAGAAAATTGCTATACACTCTTTGGTATCCTATACTACTACTAGTTGAAACTAAATGGAGTCTTATTCATAAATGTATAGTATGTAAGATTTCATCTTTCACTTTTATATTATGACCTTTTTCAAACATGAGACATGAAATGTTAGATGGTTCCTAGAGTTGGAAAGATCCAATTTGTAGTCCACTTGTCTAATACGTTCTATAGAACTTGGCTACTAATTTTTCAGGTGTTATATCTTTGAGTGATGTTTTTATATAGGGTTGAAGACAAAGAATCATCTAATCCCTTACTACAAAAGAGAATTTTGATAAAATTTAGTATGTTTGTTTCTTCAATCTATTCTAAGCCATAACAAAATTATCCTTTAGTAAGAAAAGAATGACTTCTCTAGTGTTAAGTGTGTGACCCGCTACCTAATCTTGGAAGTGCCCAATAAAAATGAAGTGATTCACAATGGCTTTTGACCATAAACTATTTCATATGGGATCATTTTGGTAGATATATGATAAGAGGTATTGTACCACCATTCTATGAGGGGAAGCCATTGTGCCCATTGGTGTGATTTTTTATAGAAGAAGCATCTCAAATAGGTTTCGAGGCACTTGTTTTCCACTTTACTTTCACCATCTATTTGAGGGTGATATGTAATGCTAAATTTTCGTTAGGTAAATTATAGTTTAAAAAGTTTCTATCAAAAGTTATTAGTGAAGATAGGGTCTTGATACAAGAACATAGAAGTGGGCATGCAATGTAACTTAAAAATATAATAAAAAAATACTTGAGAAACTTGGGGGGTGGGGCATGTGGGTAAATGGATGTGATGGAGCACAAAAAATGATCATATTTAGTGAGATGGATAACTACCACCATGAGCACAATTTTTTCCCTACCTTTTGAAGTCTTGTTATAAAATCCCTAATGGTCTTAGCCCATACATGTGTTATATTGGTAGTAGTTGAAGTGCCCCTTGTACATTTACAAACTCCCCTTTGTTTCTTTGGTAGGTTTCACATGTGGTCACAATATCATGAACTTCATTTTTAATCCACTCTTAAAGTAATGAGTTTTTAGCATTCATATGATTTATGAAATTCATAGTGACTAGTTGTAGGTGAGGAATGAAATCCCTCTAAAATTATTTTATTTAAAGAAACATTCTTTACTAGAATAATGAATTTTTATATCACAATGTATCTAGATGCCATGTATACCCCTTAGGAGGCTTGGTATCATCCTACATTTAATGAATGCTATGAATGATAGCATCATTTTCCAACCATTCTTGGTTGAAGACCCCAATACAACCTAGGATGAGTAAAGAGAAGATGAAAAACATCCATATTTTACAAATTTTTAACATAATGCATTAGCTACCACATTTTATTTACCTTTATTACAAATAATATCATTGTGATATCCTAATAGCTTAATGGCCCCCTTATGTTTTTTTCTGTGAGAATATCCATTGTTTAAGAAAGTACTTATAACTATGATGGTTAATATTGATCTAGAAATGCCACCCAAAGAGGTATGGATGTTATATCTCTACAACATACATGATGACAATCATTTCTTTCTCATATGTATATTTACCAAAAATACAATCACATTACTACTTACTGGTATATTCCAAAGGGTGGCTTTCTTGCATCAGTATTAGCAACACCCTCCTCCCACATCTACCCAAGTAACCGACCAACTAGGGTAAACATGTGACAATAAGTTACTATGATATGATTTGACTCCCTATCTATCAGTTAAAGAAGTGGAACTGATAGAAACACACTATACAAACCTTCCACACCAACAAAATAACTCCCAAGAGCCATCCCAGCCACTTAAGTAACCAACCCCTGGGTCCCACTAATTTCTTAGACCATTAAACCCCTAGATGCTCCCTTGATATTGACAAGCATGCATCTAGGGACTTTTCTCCTTAGACCTATGTTTACAACTTTGGGATTTGTGCCATGTTTTCAGGCCCAAAGCCCAGGCCACTACCCTAAAATCAATGACACTTTAAGAACTGAAATATAACAATATAATAATGCTACCCATTACAAGAATATCATCAAAAATGTCGTAAATGTAAAAGAAACAGGCCTTAACAGCAAAATTGAGCATAAGGGTCTCATACTTATATGGGATTAACTAAGAAACATTGATGCCTCAACATATTAACTGAAATTTCATCTATTAGGTCATAGATACATTTTTCATTAATTTACAAGTAAAAACATCATGAGAGCCAGACATAGCCACTATCATAATACATGCTCATAACCAACATAATAACAATAGAAATACCAAGGAAGAAACAACCATATAACCCACATATAAACTAGTATAATACTCAAGAACTAACAAGGAAAGGTAACATCATATTAATGATGCAAAGGCCAACCAGGTTCGATACTTCCACAAACCACCTAACCATAGACATGGTTGAGTCAAAACTCTCTTCAACCACTCACCCCCGTGCCATATTCCAAGCATGAATATGGGATCGAATAAAACACAAAAATCAAACCATTTAGGGCTTACAGAGTCCAAATCACCTCAACCCATCGAACAGCCATTCCACCCTATGGTCAGAAATCATAAAACCATCATCAGATTGGTCACTATCCAAGCCTTCTAGGACTAGTAACTCAACCCACAACTACCTCCAGGATTTTAGAGCGTTTCTTGAAACAGGGCTTCCAAGACTAGTAAATCAACCCACCAAGGGCTTCCAGAGAGTTTGTCCAACCAAGGCTTCCAGGAATAGTAACTAAACCCAAGCTTTTACAAGGCTTCCAGAGCATTTTTCCAACGAGGGATTCCAGGAACCAGTAACTCAACCAAAGTTAAAGGAAACATGAGAACCAACTCGAAAAAAAAAAAAAAAAATGAACCCACAACACCATGAATATCCAGGAAATGGTAAGGCTAGGAAAATCCGTTTCTAATCAAGGAAATCCTCCATGTCAATGATTGATCATGACCAATAAACCAGATGCATATGTCATGCATTCCAAAACTAGTGAGGAAAACATACATGTAACTCGGTACCTACAAGAAAAACCCATTGTGGTTGTTTATCCCAATATCCTCTTGCAGTTTCTTGCTCTTCCTTTTCCTTCTTGCTACAAGACTCCAAGTATGCCACACTCCTCCAAGAGTTCTCTAAAAAAACTCAGTGTCCAAGAGTATGAGAGAGAGAGAATGGAGAGAGAGCTACAAAATTGAACTCAAAAAAGTCCATGAAATGATCCTCATAAGCCTTTTTATTAATGAGGCCTCTATTTTATTCATTTTCCATTATTTTCCTTCATTTTCCTCCTAATATGAAACCTATGGCCTTTCACCTCCATTTTATCCTAATGTCCATTATTTTCATAAATACATGTGCCAAAATGCAATTTTTCCTTTCCAAAGCCTTTGCCATTTCCTTTTCCAATTTCCTTAGCCATAAAAAATCGATGTGAATACCCACTAGGATATTTTTCCCACCATTCATCTTGAAATACATGTCGTGTTACCATGGACTCATATTTTTATATTTACATTGATTTTTAACCAAGGTTTTTACAAAACCCTCCCCCTTGAGGGAACACCATCCTCGATGTTCAATGACACCTATAACGAGAAATACCATTGAAAAAAAAAACATACTACCCGCAAAGCTTTATAACATAGCTCATTTCAGTACTTGCAATGACCATATGCTAAAACATTATGAACATAATGTTTAGTATGGCTTTATTAACACATCTCATTACAATATTTACAATAATAACCATATATACAGACATACACATTTTCTTCACCTAGAAAATAATCATACTATCTATGGAGCTTTATATATCCAACTTCATACAGTATTTGCAATAATATACACATATGTACATTTTCTCAACCAACAAGTAAAAGGATACGATAACTTCATCTGCAACAAGGGAATCGAGAGGCTTAGAACTCCACCCTCAAAGTAATACTAGGGTTCCCCTCCTTCCCAGGAAGTCCAGAATCCACTGCAAGGTCAAATCAACATTCAATGCCCAAAATTATTGATTAGGTGCTAAGAATTATGCTCAAAACTCTAAGCCTTAGAATATTGTCAAACTCAGTTTCAGATTGAAGATCTCATCATTATGAATCCAACGGTGTGAATGACACTCAAATCCAAGTTCGTATGCAGAATTTAGAGCAAGTCAAACTTCAAGTTTGACTTGCCTCCATGGCAGGATTGGGATGATGTGGTAAGTCTTCAGCGAATAACGAGGTGCCAAGTGGCAGACCACCATTGGCCGTCATAAATTGTATATCACAACGGTAGGTAGAAAAGGTGTTTCAAATTAGCCCCTAGGAGGTTCAGGATTGCGATGTGATAAGGCAATCGCAAATCGCAACGGGTGAAGGGGAGAACGGGTCAAAATTGTTCCCCAGCAAATATGAAGTTGTGTTGTGATAAATTGCAAATTGCAATCGCAACTTGTAGGAAGATCATGTCCCACTTTAAAACCACTGTCGGTTCTCCACCTAATTGAAAATGCGATAAGAACCCTGACACGAGGTGTTTGAGAATCACAATTTAATATACCGACAGGTCTGCAATATCGCAATTGCAACATTCTACCAGGTAAACAAGACCTTCCACCCATCAAAACTCTAATTGATATTTTTGATAAAGCTGACAGGATATGGCGTATGATGCGGTGAATTTCTCACCCGATTAGTGGATTTTGGGGCTAATTTATAGTTTTCTTCCGGATTTTTAGCATATTTTTCAAAGAATAGTGGGAGAACTGGGAGAAGTCATAACTCCTTCGGTTCTTATCCAAATTTGAATAAAAAATAGTCAGTCCTTGTATTTTTGGGTATTCTGAACTCATTGAGATAGGTTTCAGAGGCATATGAGCATTATAAGCACACTTTTGATATAATTTTATCATAATAGAGAGGCACAAGCCATTGGAAGCTAGACCAAGAAGACGTAGCCCAAGAGGGGTGAACTCCTTTATCATGTTCTTGTTGTGTGTTATATTTTAATGTTCTTTGCTATTATATTGCTTTTGTTTAGCATATGTTTTTATGTTAAACTGTTTACAACATTTACATAAGAAACTCTCATGGGAACAAGTTGTTAATTATGCAAAAGTTTTGAATCCTTAAGCACTTGAAAAAGAAAATGATAAGAATATTGGGTTTATTTATGAATGGGGAATTAGAACAACATTACTAATCTTCTCTAATTCAGAGCAAGTTGGTATCAGGGCTTTCACTTTTCTTACTAGATTTTCTTTGTGAAAGAAGGGTTTAATTGTTTGGAATTTTATGTTATGATTACAAGGTTAAAGCTCAAAAAAGGTGAAGGAAAGCCAATTAAAAGCCCTGAAGTTGGGTCAAGTGGAATAAGAGAAAGTTTTCCAAATTCTTCTACACTAGTTCAGCCTCAAGTTGCAGAAATTACAGCTGAGATTCCAACACCAGTACAACCTCAAGTTGTAGTTGAGTCTTCAGAGACTGTGTCTCATGAAGGAGAACATGTCATGACAGAAGATGAAAAGACCTTCAAAAAGGGTTTCATTGATATTACCAAGATGCTTAAGGCCCTCTAGGAAGAGAGGAACAATAGATTGCAAGGAGAAAGCTCCAAGCCTCCCAATGGAGAAGGTTCTTCAGGAGGAGGTAATGGAAAACGAGGTAATGGGAATGGAGGCAAACCTCAACCATCCCCACCATCTTCTTCATATTCCTCTTCAAAATCATCTTCACACTCTTCCAAAAATACCATTTTTACTCATACTCGTCATCATTCTTCGAAAGGAATTGGTAAATCACCATTTCTGAAGCTTGATGTTAAATTCGAGCTACCGATGTACAATGGTGAAGTTAATGCAGAGAAGTTGCATAATTGTAATCATCAGTTGGAGGTGTATTGTAGAATTCAGAACTTTTAAGAGGATGATATCAAAATTTAGTTGACTTCATTGAGAATGGAGTGTGCAACACCTGTATGGTGGGAAGAAAAGACTCAAGACGAGATCAAAAAACATGGTATAATCTCTATTCCCTTGTCTAATTTCGTGGCTGCTATAAAAATACAGTTCTACCCTTTAGCTCAAATGCAGAAATCCATTATGAATTGGAAAAATTTCAGATAATTGAAAGGTCAAAATGTGCAAGAGTATACTCAAGGGTTTAGGAAAAGAGTTCTTATTCTAGGAGTAGACTTACAGTCACAAGATACCTTGCTGAAATACATAGGAGGGTTTCATAGTTATCTTCACCATACCATTTTTATGTTCAATCCCATGAATCTTGATAAGGTCTTTGTTCAAGCTACACATCTCAAAGCAAGACGGAAAAATATACAAGAGGAAGGTAAGGAGAAGCCATTTCAGAGTGGTGAAAAATTGAAGAAGTTTGAAGTAAAGTATAAGAAAACTGCTTTGGTTAAGAAACAAGGGGAGAAGCCCGTGTGCAATAATTGTTCCAAAGAGGGACCTGATGAAGCTCCTTGCTCGAAGCTTCATCCAGAATTTTGACTAAAGAAATTTAACAATAAAGGGAAACAAAAGACCAACGCTGCTGAACAACAAGACTTGGGTTCTGACTTAGGAGATGAAAGAAAAGTCACAGCCACAGTCACCAAAGGGAAATCCATGGCAAAAGAAAGCAAAGAGATAGTCATGGCAAGCACCAGTGAATCAAATAATTCCCATAGCATTTCAAATGATGAAAATCAAATTGAGTTGTTACATATCCAAGTTATTTCCAAACATACGAAGATCGATACATTGTTCGACAATGGATCTCAGGCCAAGTTAATTTTTGTGGATTTGGTTAAGAAAATGAATTTGGAAATCGTGCCTCTTCATAAACCGTATCCATTGGGTTGGATAACTAAGGATGCTAATTTGCAGGTCACACAGAAATGTGTTTTCATGTTTGCAATCACTGCTAATTTCATTGATGAAGTTGAATTATACATTGTGCCATTAGATATGGCAGGGATTGTATTGGGAAGGTCGTATCTGTATGACAAGAGAGTTGTTTTCCATAGATTTGAGAACAAATACAATTTTTTCAAAGACGGACTGGAGTACATTGTGAGAGCTCATCTCAGAAAGCTTAGTCTGTCTTTGGCAAGTTCAGGGGAAATGAAGCATCTTGTCAAATTCCAACAAGAGTCTTGTGCTCCTTATGATAAAGCAAAAGAATGACACAGAGCGAGAATCCCTTGTAAGTTGTGATGTCAAGCTAAAAATTGAATTGGTTGATGTGTTCAATGAATATGGAGACATGTTTCAAGAACCAAAGGGATTGCCACCAAAAAGAGGGATTCAGCACAAAATTTAGCTACAGTAAGATTGCCCACTCTCGAACATCGGTATGTATAGAATGTCAATTCTAGAAAGCTTAGAAAATAAGAAACAAGTCCATGAATTCTTAGATAAAGGAGTAATTCACCCTTCTACTTCACCATGTGGTTCAGAAATTGTATTGGTACCCAAGAAAGATGGAACCCGATGCATGTCTGTAGATTATTGAGCTTTTAATAAGATTACAATAAAGAATCGATATCCACTACCCAGAATAGATGATTTCCTAGATCAGTTGAAAAATTCAAAGTATTTCACTAAATTAGGCTTGAAAAGTAGATATCATCAAGTTAGAATACCCGAGGAGGACATATGGAAGATTTCTTATAAAACTAAACATGGATTGTTTGAGTGGTTGGTTATGCATTTTGGTCTTTGTAATTCTCTAGATACATTCATGAGAGTTATGAATGATATATTAAGATAATTTCTTCATGAGTTTGTAATTGTCTATTTAGATGATATTTTGATATTCAAAAAATCATGAGAAGAACATGTCAAGCATGTTAGGAAAGTGTTAGATGTCTTGAGAAAAGAATAGTTATTTCTAAAGATGTCTAAATGTGAATTTGGGAAAACTTCCTTAGTGCAATTGGGCCACATAGTTGGAGGAGGTGAGTTGAAGATTGACCCCTCTAAAATTTCAGTCACTGCGAATTGGCCAATACCCAAATTAGTTACAGAAGTAAGGATTTTTTTAGGAGAAACACAGTACTGGAGGAAGTTCATTTCCAATTTCTCCTCCATAGTAGCTCCACTACATGCATTGACCATCGTGAAGGTTGTCTTCTAGTGGGGAGGAAAACAACAAAAAGCATTTGATGCTTTGAAACAAAAGATTAGTTCAGCCCCAGTTTTAGCATTGCCAGATTTGAAACAACCATTTGAAATACAAACAGATGCAAGTGACTATGCCATGGGTGCAGTTATTTTACAGCATGGTAATCCCATTTAATTTCATTCTAAAATTGTTAATGGTGTTGTCATTAATTATCCTACATATGATAAGGAGCTTTATGCATTGGTACAAAGCGTGAAGAAATGGAAGCATTATTTGATGGGAAAAGAAATCGTTATTCACACCGATCATCAACCTCTACAATATCTGTAATATCAAACCAAATTGTAGCAGCCAAGGTACTTTTGTTGGATGGGATTTTTACAGCAATTCCACTCGGTAATTAGGTACAAGAAAGGCATTTATAACAGAGTTCTTGATATGCTTTCTAGAGCGGTTGTAAATGTATCCATTTTACTCAAGAATAATTATGTTTTTCCTGAAAGTTATGTTGAACAATATGCATAGGATGTTGAATTTCAAGAGGTGTGTTTAAACTTAATTCAAGGCCACCAAGTTGAGGAATTAGACTACGATGTACATGATAATATGTTGTATCATTTTGGAAAACTTTGTGTTCCACAAGGAGAGAGACTGAATGTCACAAGGGAAGTGCACACTTCTCTTATTGCTAGACATTTTGGTGTAAGTAAAATAGTGTCAAATCTTCAGAGTTATTTTTACTGGCCTCGTATGCTTGAAAGTGTGTCACGTTTTATGAGAGCTTGTTCATTCTGTGCAGTTAGTAAGCCTAGTAATAGGAAACTAGGATTGTAAAGACCACTTCCAGTGCCTTCACAACCATGGGAAAGTGTTTCTATGGATTTTATAGGAGGTCTTCCTTTATCATGGAAAGCTAATGATTATTTTCATGTAGTTGTGGACAAGTTCAGCAAGATGTGCATGTTAATGCCTTATACAAAACAAATTATAGCTAAAAAAATAGCTCAAATTTTCTTTCAAAATGGATGGGTTCATTTTGGATTGCCTACTTCTATTGTAAGTGATCATGGTTCTCGATTTTTTGGGAATTTTTGGTCAAGCTTATAGATTTTGATAGACACCAAGTTGAAGAAAAGTACAACCTTTCATCTACAAACAAATGGTCAAACTAAAGTGGTTAATAAGACAAAAATTCATTTTCTAAGAGGATATTGCAGCAAACATCCTAAGTTGTGGGATGAATAGTTGCATTATATTCAACATGCTTACAACCGAGCAAAACACTCTTCTACTCTAACTTCTCCTTTCGAGGCATGTCTTGGTTATTTACCTAAATTTCCTTTGGATTTCATCTTTGAGAAAGATGTAGTTGTAGATGGACATAGTGGCATAGACATAGCAAATAAATTCATTGAGAAAATTTAGTTGATTCATCAAACAGTTCAAGAACAACTAGAAAAGAGTCAAGGCAAGTATAACTCAAGGCATGATAAGCATCGTGTGGATCATCAGTTTCAAGTAGGTGATGAAGTTTTACTATACATTAGCAAGGAAAGGCTTCAAGGTGAAGGTAAAAATCTAAAACCAATTCGTTATGGTCCATTTAAAATTCTGGAAAACATTGGTAATAATGATTTCAAGCTTGATTTGCCTTCATAGATGCAAATCTATTCCATTATTAATGTTGAAAATTTGAGATTATATGAACCTCATTTGATTGAAGATCAAGGAGAGAATGTTCAAATTCCATCTATTGAAGACTTTTCTCCAAAATTCCTTGATGTGCTTCAACAAGACACTATACTTCACAGAAGGACAAGGACAACAAAAAGGGGAAGTATTGATTATCTTTGGGTGGGTCTCAAAGATACACATCCATCAAACGCCAAATGGATTGAAATGGGGAAGGTGAGGGAATAATACCCTCACCTATTCAATAATTGAAAGTGATCCTTTTGGGGTCCAAAAGGCTTCCAGTGCGGAGGAGTGATCAAGTGCTCATAATTATGCTCAAAAAATCGAAGTGGTAGAATCTTGTCAAACTCAACTTCAGATTGAAGATCTCATCATTTTGAATCCAAGGGTATGAATGACACTCAAATCCGAGTTTGTATGAAGAAGTTAGAGCAAGTCAAAGTTCAAGTTTGACTTGCCTACATGGCGGGATTGGGATGATGTGGCAAGTCTTTAGCGAATAAGGAGGCACCAAGTTCTAGTCCACCATTGGCCCTCACAAATCGCATATCACAATGGTAGGCAAAAAAGGTGTTTCAAATTGACCCCCAACAGGTTCAAGATTACGATGCGATAAGGCAATCACGAATCGCAATCACAATTGGTGAAGGGGAGAATGGATCAAAATCAGCCCCTGACAAGTACCAAGTTGTCATGCAATAAATCACAGATTGCAATCATAACTCACAGGAAGACCACGTCCCACTTTAAAACTACCACCAGTTCTCCATTGAATTGCGAAATATGATAATACCTTGGATGTGAGGTGTTTGTAAATCACAGTTTAATAAAGCAGTGGGTCCGTGATATCATAATCACAACATTCCACGAGGTAAACAAGACATTTCACCCATAAAAACTCATTGATAATGATTTTTGATAAAACTGACAAGATATGGCCCGTGGTGCAATGAATTTCACACCCGATTAGTGGATTTTTGGGCTAATTTTTAGTTTTCTATTGGATTTTGAGTATTTTGAGGAAATAATAGTGGGAGAACTGGGAGAAATCATAACTACTTCAGTTCTTATCCAATTTTCATGCAAAAATAGTCAATCCTAGTAGTTTTGGGCATTTTGAACTCATTGAGATAGGTTTCAAAGGCATCTGAGCTCTGTAAGCATGTTTTTGATGTAATTTGAGAATAATAGAGAGGCCTAAGCCATTGGAAGTTGGACCAAGGAGACATAGCCTAGGATGGGTGAAATCCTTTATCATGTGCTTGTTGTGTGTTATATTTTGATGTTATTTGTTGTTATATTGCTACTATTCAGGATATTTTTTTTATTTTAAACTGTTTATAACATTTAGATAAAAAACTCTCATGGGAAGATGTTAATTATGCAAAAGTTTTGAATCCTTAAGCACTTGAAAAAGAAAATGATAAGAATCTTGGTTTTATTTATGAATGGGGAATTAGCACAACATTACTAATCTACTCCAATTCAAATAGAGTACAACATAATGAATACATATATCACGATACCACGACTACAAAATGAACATACATAGTACTACATGCCCGCACCACAACATGTACACAATTCCACACGTACACCACACCACCTGTACGATGTGTAGAAAATACCACATGTACACAGTACCACATGCATGACATGTACATGATACCACATGTACACATCATCACATGCACAACATGTACACAACACCACTTTCACACAACACCACATGCATACAACACCATATGTACATAGTACCACTTGTACAACATGCACACAACACCATATGTATATAGCACTGCATATAAAACATGTACATGACATCATATGTACACAAAACTGCATATCTAACATGGGCATAGCACCATATGCACACAATGTCACATATCCATCATGTGCGCAATACGATATCTACACAACACCACATATCCAAAATTTACATAGCACCATCTATATCTAACATTGCATGTGCAATATACATGTAACACCATACATAAAATAGGCACACAACATCATATGTACACAATACTACATATTCAACATGTACATAGCACCATATGTACATAAAACCGCATATACTATTCATACACAACACCATATGTACATAGCACCACACATACAACACACACAACACTATATGCATAATCATAGAATATACAATATGACATTGTATACGCAACAGTAGTACCGCACATCATAAACCACAATGTCTCTACCAGGCAACCTTGCTTCTAGTGTCTCTCTACCATCCATGCTTATCCTAGCATGCCACGGATCTTACTACTTTCATTCAATTTATGTATCCATCATAGTTACATGTCATAACATAAACATAGGAATAATACAAGCATACAATATCAATTCATATCCACATGATATTGACCTCATATATTCGTCATGACTACTCTTCCCACTTGATTCCCTATAAGACTAGGAGCCTTGTCATGCCACTCACCTGCATAAGAAATCATTCATGCATAAGAATGATCCCTGAAAACGCTATTGAACAATGACATAGATACATAGATACATATACATAAAAATTAGCATAAAACAATCATGATCCTATCAAACAACGACATATATACACACATACACACGTATCTAAACATCAGCACAATCATGATCATAGCATAATTACTAGATAGCATAAGGTCAACGTTAAGATAACTCCCTTTATCTATGAACACCATGCACAGCATTGAGAACAATCGTTCCCAACATATCCAAGGCATTTGACACCTTAGATCCATTTACTTCACCTTTCTTGTTACCATTCTCATGGTTGTACTACCACTGACCATTTACACCAATGGACTGAACCAATCCAACCAATTGTCATATTATTACCTCCAACTTCCCTTACTCATGCACTGAGTTTCATTTTGGTTTACATTACCTAATAGGTTTCTTTTAGCTCTCCCTGAGCTCCATTAACTTTCCTCTTTCCTGACCAATTCCCAAGAATCAAAACATAAAGGAAATAACAAGAAGCAAACAAGAAAAGACTATGAAAACCAATAGAAATATGACCTCACAAACAAAGTGGTATGGCCATACACTAGACATAAAAAAGGTTGCAAATAAAGCGCAAACAAATCACAAGACTCTCAATAGACACCATGACTCAATCCCCGTGGTTCCCAATGCTTCCAAAGGAAAGCTCAAGCAGATCCTTCTTCAAAATTTTATGGAAGTCTCTTTGCCATGCAATCCTCTGCATAATATTTCCATAAACACATAATTGTTAGTGCATAAATAAACATAACAATACACTAGTTACCTTAACTTGTTGTGCGAGGCACGTTGCCTTGTAACTAAACACATACACTTCTCAAAGAACTCTAATTCCTTGATGAATCCAACCATAAATAGAATCCAACTTTTATACCTGTCAAATACATGTTTAGGAATATAACATATATCCTCATAATGTCAGACAAATTAAAAGTTAATAAGACGTCCTATATGAAAACCACTCATTTGTTTGGAATTCTGGTTTCCAAACATAACCAAAGGAATTTTCACCCAATTCCTTTCTTTGACCTTTTCCTTTCTACAATTGAGTCTTACTATGCACTATCACATCACCCAACTGTTAGCTATATAAACACATCAGCTATTACCTTGTCATGCTAATACCAAGCACATTTCCTTGCAACTGTTCACACATGTCAATACATGTTCCATAAATCAAGGCATCATGTCTATCAATTTGAAATAAACCTTTACCAAGTCTAACAACCATGTCATACTCAACAAACAACTCACGTTCATCAATCATAATACATAATGCTACAATTATCACCTACTTAAACTCAATTACAAGTTAGTTGCCTTAACACACATGGGTTAGTAAAACCATCTTAAAACAAGATAATTTGTTCATGTAATCTTATAGAAACATACTCATATCATGAAAATAATCAAACATTCAAATAATAGATAGATGACATAATAGACACCAACACTCAAACACCAAATAGATGAAATAATCAAACATTCAAGTGCTAAATATATGACATAATCAAACTCATACCTTAATGTATCTCAGGAGAGTCTATGTTGTCTTCACAATCAATCTAGATTAGCAAGATATAACTTCAACCACATCAAATCAAACATAAATAAGCTCATGATATCCATAACAGTAACTAGCTAGCATGTTCACATCATAAAGTCATAAACAATTGGCATTCATGCATAACAATCACATATGCACAATCAGTCTAGATTAGTACAACACATTATCATAATTAGGTTGACTCATACCTGAATGTCATAACCCTACCCATCTGCATAGGCCACTCCAAATCAGCATGATACATATAACATCAAGGTCTTAAATACAATAACCCTAATCATCAAGTTAACTAACATATAACAACAACAAGTTAACATATAACATAATCATCAAGTTAACTATCATATATCAATCAACAAGTTAACATATAACGTACTTATCAACAACATATAACATAATCACCAAGTTAACTACCATATAAAAAAAACAACAATGCATATAATAACAAGTTACTATCATTGATGAAAATTTGACACATGTACATATGACCACACTAATTCATTGACACCTACCATGCATGTAACCACAACAATAATAAAATGACAAACATGTATATAACCCTAATGCATATAACAATCCATTCCCTAGCATACTTGCATGGAAAACATACAATACATGTATGTCGATCTGCTCTTACCCCCAAATTCTAGTGTTGCAACCTCACTCTGATAATATCCATCTCCTACTCTATCTTAGCCAACACATTAGCATCATAACAACCAATATCATCATGATGACACAAGACCACAACAATGACCAGCACAATTCATGTCTAACCTACCATTTATGGATAACCATAACCATGGAAATGCATGCATAACAACATATAGACATTAACATGCATAACAAATGCATGTACAACCAACATACATTCATGACAAACACATCCCAACAACAACATCTTCAAATCCTACATGGAAAACCAATTGTAACAATGACCACTAACATGTGTGCATAACAAGCACATATACAAGCTATAAGCATGCATGACAAACACATTACACAAAAATATCATCAACCTTCACATGGTGACATCACTACAACCATGATCAACACCATGCAAATCCAACAAGCACATGGACTACAAGCATAAGGAACACATATGCAACTGACATGAATGAATGACCAACACCCTGTCACTGCAATCCGATGGGTGAACCATGCTTTGATACCACTTTATGGTATCAGATATCACCCAAACGAATGCAAACCAGACACCACATGAAGAAGAAGGAAACTAACTCTGATACCACTCTGTAACACCCTCCTCCCACATCTACCCAAGTAACCTGCCAACCAGGGTAAACATGTGATGAGAAGTTAATGTGATATGATTTGACTCCCTATGTGTCAATTAAGGAAGCGAAACCGATAAAAACAAACCACACATACCTTCCACATCATCAACAAAACTCCCAGGAGCCATCCCCAACCACTCAGGTAACTAGCCCCTAGGTCCCACTGAGATTTTAGACCATTAATCCCCCAGACACTCCCTTGATATGGACAAGCATGTGTTTAGGAGGCTCCAAATGCTCCCATAACATGGGTATGCATGTGTCTGGGGACTTTTCTACTTACACCTATGCTTGCAACTCCAAGATTTGTGCCACTTTTTCAGGCCCAAAGCCCAGGTCACTGCCAAGAACTCAATGAAACTTTGAGAAGTGAAATATAACAATAAAATAATGATAAAAATGGAATTACTTAAAGAAGGACTTGATTGGACCCCTACTAGCCATGACAGGGATTTCCTCAAGCATGTTGCAAACATAAAATCTATAGGTCTTAACAACATAATTGAGCATAGGGATCTCATACTTTTTTGAGAATCGCTAAGAAGATTTGATGCCTCAACACATTAGTTGCAATTTCATCTATTAGGCCATAGATATATTATTCATTCATTTACAAGTAAAATATGATGAGAGACATACATAGCCACTGCCATAATACATGCTCATAACCAACATAATAACAACACAAATACCAAGGAAACAACATCCATATTATACACATACAAACCAGTATAATACTCATGAATTAACAAAGAGAAATAGCCTCATATTAATGATGCAAATGCCTACCAGAATCGATACATCCATGAACTACCTGACCATAGACATGGTTGAGCCAAAACTCTCTTCATCCATCCACCCTTGTGCCATATTCCAAGCATGAATGTGGGATATCATAAAAACACATCAATAAAACCATCCAAGGCTTCCAAAGGCCAAACCACCTCAAACCATGAAACAGTGATTCCCCCCCACAATCATCCATCACAAAACCATCACCATATTAGTCTCCACCCAAGCCTTCCAAGGCTCAAGGCTGTTTGTTCGAACCAAGGCTTCTAGGACTGGTAACTCAACCCACAACTTCCTCTAGGCTTCTAGATCATTTGTCTAACCAAGGCATCTAGGACTAATAACTCAACCCACCAAATGATTCCAAATCGTTCTTCCAACCAAGGATTCCAGGACTAGTAACTCAACACAAGATGTTACAGGGCTTCCAGAGCATTCGTCCAACAAAAGGATTCCAAGAACTAGTAACTCAACTCAAGTTAAAGGAAACATGATAACCAACCATAAAAACAAAGAAATTAACCCACAACACCATGGATTTCCAAGAAATGGAAACTCAAGGAAAATCCACTGTCAATCGAAGAAATCCTCCATGCCAATGACCGATCATGACCAATAAACCACATGCATATGCCATGCATGACAAAACTACTGATGAAAACATACATGCAGCTCAGTACCTACAAGGAAAACGCATTGTAGATACTAATCCTGATGTCCTCTTGTGCTTTCATGATCTTCCTTTGCCTTATTACTCCAAGACACCAAGTATGCCATACTCCTCAAAGAGTGCTCCAAGAAAAATTTGTGTCCAAGATTATGAGAGACAAAGAGAGAGAATAGAGATAGAGCTCCAAAACTGAACTGACAAAAGACTATGAACTAATCCTCAAAATCCTTTTTATTAGTGAGGCCTCTATTTTCTTCACTTTCCATTATTTTCCTTCATTTTCCTCCTCACATGCAACCTGTGACCTTTCACCTCCATTTTCTCCTAATCTCCATTATAATCATAAATAAATGTGATAAAATGATACTTTTCCTTTCCAAAGCCTTTGCCATTGCATTTTCCAATTTCCTTAGCCATAATAACCCAAAGTGAAAAACCACTAGGATGTTTCTCCCACCATTCAACTTGGAATACGTGTCCCATGACCGTGGTATTATAGTTTTATATTTACGTGGATTTTTGACTGGGGTTGTTTCAATATTGCTCCAATACCTTTTCTAAATGCATCACCTTTAAAGATAAAATTTATAGTAAAATTTAGCATAACTAATACTTCAGTTCTGCACATGGCATCTTCTAAAGTTGAGCAAGCCTATTTAGTGGCATCATTCCAAATAAATGCATTCTTTTCTAGTAGTGATATTAAACAATCCACAATTTTTTGATATTTTTCACAAACTTGTTATAGTTCTATTTAAGTCCTCAATATCCATGTCGGATCTACAAGATTTTAGAATGAGATCAATCTTATATAGTTGTGACTTTATTCAAATCAACTTATACTTCCTCTTGTTTGACATTATGACCTAAGCATTCAACTTATAAAGCCCCAAAAACACAGTTGGAGAATTTTACAAATAGATACTTTCCCTATAGGAGTCACAAGGGTCTATCAACATGCTCAATTTGTTATTCCCATGTCTTGTTGTATATCAAAATATCATTAAATGTTACTATCACAAAATTACAAAGGAATTGCCAACAAATCTTATTCATAAAGCTCTAGAAGGTTAATGGAGCATTCAAAGGCCAAAATGCATCATTAAAGACCCATAATCACCTTCATGTGTACATAAACTGATCTTAGGGATGTCTTATTATTTTATCCTAATTTGGTGGTAGCCTAGACAAAGTTCAAGTTTAGTGAAAACTTGGCTTCTTGAATTTCAACCAAGAGTTCATCAATAACTAAGATAGGAAATTTTTCCTTGGTTATTAACTTATTAAGAGCCCAAAAATTACGACACATACACCAAGTACCTTCCTTATTTATACCATAACCATTAATGATGAGTAATGGATAGTACTATCATGTATAACTCCCACCTCCAATGACTCCTCAATGATATTTTAAATTTCTTTTTGTATGCAAAAGGGTGTCTATACAATCACACATTAGGTAATTGAATCCCTAGAATGATGGAATACAATGGTCATCCTCTCTATGTTATATTAGTAAAGCGTTTTTCCTCTCAAATACCTATTGAGGGTTAGAGAGAGCTAATTTCAAATAAAGGTGGATCTTCAATGGGGTGGATTCAAATATCTATATGGTATTGAATTGCACAATAACACTTGAGTGGAATGTTTTCAATAATTTATACATATGATAGAGGATATAATTCAAGGGAACCTATTATAAGCTCAATAAGGGCATGTTTCTATCCTTGCTACATTAATATCATGTAGAAGTCCTTGATATGCATGGTGATTAGCCCACAAGTGCATAATCGTTCTACCCTAAGAACTATATCACAACCTCCCATTTTAATGGAAAGCATGTGTTTTTTGAGATGATATTCATATATTTTTGATTTCACATTTTCACATATCCCCCACATTTCATCATTCCACCATTGGAAAATATAACTTAAAAATTATATATGGGTTGTGCATAATAATGGTTGCCTTGTTCCACATTCTTATGGATAATTTTTTTGATGTTTCCACTATCAATCAACAATAATCACATGCATTTTTTGATGTATCTAATTGATTTCAAGGTTTCTATTGTCAAGAAACCAATCAAGGCATAAAGAGAATTTGTGGGTTCTTCAAAAGGCACTTGCAAGGGTATATTTAATAGGAATTTCCTATAAGTATTCATGCGAAGATACATCAATTTGAAATAATTTATGTTCTCTACATTAAGCCCTTTGAAATATTTCTCAATCCAATTATAGAAAAGATATAGCCATAAATTTCTACCATCTCTTCAAGATATAAGTTGTGGATTAAAACTTCATGTGAGTTGGAAGATTTAGGGTTAATTTCCATTGAGAAGTTAGGGTGAGTCACAGTGAACAAAGGTCTATTAGTTTGTGCATTGATCACTCTCTCATATTGTTTATCTCTATCACAATATTTTGACCATGTTTGTGGGCACTGCATCATGAAATGTGAAAAAATTACTTCCTTGAGATAACTAAAGAATCATTCTCTTAAAGATAAATCAAATTATCCCTCTATTTGGATTGTTAATTAGTCATAGGAGGTGATATAATTTTTAATTGTGCCTATTTTATGTATATTTGTTAGCAATCCCTAAAGGTGAGTGTTATGCTCAAAATGAATGAACGAAGTTTTACAAAATAGGTCCAAGAAATATATTTGTTATGAGAATTCCTAAACCATTACCATCACCATTAATTTTTAGCATCCAAATATAAAACCCCTACATATAGGTTATGTAGATCATCAGTAATGCCATGTAGAGAAAATTAATTTTTTATTTAGGTAACACACCCTAAGGGATCTAACCCATCAAATTTTGTCATGTCCAACTTTGGAAAATGGATCCATGAAATATGATACTAAATGTGTGAGCAATGGCTATCTTAGAACATGGTTGCAACCTATACTTCAAATATAATAATTTCCCCTTTCATAGGATCAATGTGTGAATTGATACATGGATACCCAATAAATCCCCTACTAATTTCAATAGGATATTTTTTTATTTCATATCTTCCTCCATCATCTTGAATGATTCCTCAATGTCATTCACTTTGTATTATATGTTATGATTAGGTTAGGATTGTTGTTGAATCTTATCCAAAGGGTCTCATTATTGGTCTAGTTGGCCATGTTGTGAGTTTAACATTAAAGCACCAAATATTTTTTGGAAGTGATATTCTCCACATATATCACTATGATAATTAAATAGCTTGAAAGGATTATTTTCAAATATAACCCAAAATACTATATTGTTGGGTCCACCAAAAATTTTTATTTAAGAGATATACCCTCATAATCAACACAATTAAAGGAATATTTTCACATAGTTCTACTGCAATTGTTCTAGTTTGGACCATTGTACACTCTTTTCTTTAAATGCTAGTACTATTCCTATTTTATCATTTCTATGATGACAAAATATTAAAATTTATTCTAATTGTAAAGATATCAGAATTTTGTTTGCTAGCTACATAAGGTAGGTTTTGTAGGGTTTGAGGGATAGAGGAGTGTTAGGTTATATAACCCTCTAATATATACTTGGGTTCCAACAATAGTACTTATTTTGATATCTCAAGGTAGCAACTATGGAGGCTCAACCATGCTCTTAGCCACATGACCCAAGTACATGGGCATTAGAGAGTGATCTTCCTTAGTGTTGTTTTCGGTTTACTATAGCAACATGATAGTCGATCACTTGATCTAATCTTAGATTTTGATATACCAAGTGAACTATCAATATACATGAAGGTACATGGAATTTATGTTCTATATATAGGTGTTGTTTGATGTGATACTACTTGAAGGGGTACTAATAGGGGTTACAAGCATTTCTGACAACATGATTCCAAATTTATTTCTCATGTTTATTCTTCCCCAAACATAATTTTACCCACTAAATAATAGCTCACTATGCTACTTAAATACACTTGAACATGTCTCTAGCCTTAAAAAATTATACTAAATTCACAAGTATTTTTGCTTGGGAGAGAGCTCTAATACCACTTGTGGTGTTCCCTAACCCTTGAAAATTCAAACATAAGCAAGTATATAGAGATTAAAATTGTGGATCAAATAGAAAAAGGAAAAAAAGATAAAATATATAAAATATAACCTTTTACCTTGAGAATGTAAGGAATAATAGAATGTTCACTTTCCTCTTAAGGTGGGAAAACAAGAGACAATAAGATAAAATATATAAAAGTA